>WNWK01010134.1:20000-72048 GCA_009830355.1 Cherax destructor | reverse complement strand
GCGTCACGGCAGTTGGGCAGTATCTGAGCGTCACGGGCAGGTTGGGCAGTATCTGAGCGTCACGGACAGGTTGGGCAGTATCTGAGCGTCACAGACAGGTTGGGCAGTATCTGAGCGTCACAGACAGGTTGGGCAGTATCTGAGCGTCACGGGCAGGTTGGGCAGTATCTGAGCGTCACGGCAGGTTGGGCAGTATCTGAGCGTCACAGACAGGTTGGGCAGTATCTGAGCGTCACTGGCAGGTTGGGCAGTATCTGAGCGTCACTGGCAGGTTGGGCAGTATCTGAGCGTCACAGACAGGTTGGGCAGTATCTGAGCGTCACAGACAGGTTGGGCAGTATCTGAGCGTCACTGGCAGGTTGGGCAGTATCTGAGCGTCACGGCAGGTTGGGCAGTATCTGAGCGTCACAGACAGGTTGGGCAGTATCTGAGCGTCACGGCAGGTTGGGCAGTATCTGAGCGTCACTGGCAGGTTGGGCAGTATCTGAGCGTCACGGGCAGGTTGGCCAGTATCTGAGCGTCACAGGCAGGTTGGGCAGTATCTGAGCGTCACAGGCAGGTTGGGCAGTATCTGAGCGTCACTGGCAGGTTGGGCAGTATCTGGCGTCACGGGCAGTTGCAGTATCTGAGCGTCACGGCAGGTTGGGCAGTTCTGAGCGTCACGGCAGGTTGGCAGTATCTGAGCGTCAAGCAGGTTGGGCAGTTCTGAGCGTCGTACTGAGCGCAGGTTGGGCAGTATCTGAGCGTCACAGGCAGGTTGGGCAGTATCTGAGCGTCAGGCAGGTTGGGCAGTACTGAGCGTCACGGCAGTTGGCGTATTGAGCGTCACGCAGGTTGGGCAGTATCTGAGCGTCACAGGCAGGTTGGGCAGTATCTGAGCGTCACGGCAGGTTGGGCAGTACTGAGCGTCACGGCAGGTTGGCAGTATCTGAGCGTCACGGCAGGTTGGGCAATATCTGAGGTCACGGCAGGTTGGCAGTATCTGAGCGTCACGGCAGGTTGGCCAGTATCTGAGGTCACTGGCAGGTTGGCCAGTATCTGAGCGTACGGCAGGTTGGCAGTATCTGAGCGTCACAGGCAGTTGGTAGTATCTGAGCGTCACGGCAGGTTGGGCAGTATCTGAGCGTCACGCAGGTTGGGCGTATCTGAGCGTCACGGGCAGGTTGGCAGTATCTGAGCGTCACGCAGGTTGGGCAGTATCTGAGCGTCACGGCAGGTTGGGCAGTATCTGAGCGTCACAGACAGGTTGGGCAGTATCTGAGCGTCACTGGCAGGTTGGCCAGTATCTGAGCGTCACGGCAGGTTGGCCAGTATCTGAGCGTCACAGGCAGGTTGGGCAGTATCTGAGCGTCACAGGCAGGTTGGGCAGTATCTGAGCGTCACAGGCAGGTTGGGCAGTATCTGAGCGTCACGGGCAGGTTGGGCAGTATCTGAGCGTCACTGGCAGGTTGGGCAGTATCTGAGCGTCACTGGCAGGTTGGCCAGTATCTGAGCGTCACGGCAGGTTGGGCAGTATCTGAGCGTCACAGGCAGGTTGGGCAGTATCTGAGCGTCACTGGCAGGTTGGGCAGTACCTGAGCGTCACTGGCAGGTTGTACAATCTGAGCGTCACTGGCAGGTTGGCCAGTATCTGAGCGTCACAGGCAGGTTGGCCAGTATCTGAGTGTCACTGGCAGGTTGGCCAGTATCTGAGCGTGACGGGCAGGTTGGGCAGTATCTAAGCGTCACAGGCAGGTTGGGCAGTATCTGAGTGTCACAGGCAGGTTGGGCAGTATCTGAGCGTCACAGGCAGGTTGGGCTGTATCTGAGCGTCACGGGCAGGTTGGGCAGTATCTGAGAGTCACTGTCAGGTTGGTCAGTATCTGAGCTTCACTGGCAGGTTGGCCAGTATCTGAGCGTCACCGGCAGGTTGGGCAGTATCTGAGCGTCACTGGCAGGTTGGCCAGTATCTGAGCGTCACAGGCAGGTTGGCCAGTATCTGAGCGTCACAGGCAGGTTGGAGCAGTATCTGAGCGTCACAGGCAAGTTGGGCAGTATCTGAGCGTCACAGACAGGTTGGGCAGTATCTGAGCGTCACAGGCAGGTTGGGCAGTATCTGAGCGTCACGGACAGGTTGGGCAGTATCTGAGCGTCACAGGCAGGTTGGGCAGTATCTGAGCGTCACGGGCAGGTTGGGCAGTATCTGAGCGTCACAGGCAGGTTGGGCAGTATCTGAGCGTCAGCAGTTGGGCAGTATCTGAGCGTCACAGGCAGGTTGGGCAGTATCCTGAGCGTCACGGCAGGTTGGGCAGTATCTGAGCGTCACGGACAGGTTGGGCAGTATCTGAGCGTCACAGACAGGTTGGCAGTATCTGAGCGTCACAGGCAGGTTGGCAGTATCTGAGCGTCACGCAGGTTGGGCAGTATCTGAGCGTCACAGGCAGGTTGGGCAGTATCTGAGCGTCACAGGCAGGTTGGCAGTATCTGAGCGTCACAGGCAGGTTGGCAGTATCTGAGCGTACGGCAGGTTGGCAGTATCTGAGCGTCACAGACGGTTGGGCAGTATCTGAGCGTCACTGGCAGGTTGGCAGTATCTGAGCGTCACAGACAGGTTTGGGCTCTGACTACGACATTTTGGGCGCAGATCTGAGCGTCACAGACAGGTTGGGCAGTATCTGAGCGTCACGGGCAGGTTGGGCAGTTCTGAGCGTCACAGACAGTTGGCAGTATTAGCGTCACAGCAGGTTGGGCAGTATCTGAGCGTCACGCAGGTTGGGCAGTATCTGAGCGTCACGGCAGGTTGGGCAGTATCTGAGCGTCACAGACAGTTGGCAGTATCTGAGCGTCACAGAGGTTGGGCAGTATCTGAGCGTCACAGACAGGTTGGGCAGTATCTGAGCGTCACAGGCAGGTTGGGCATTATCTGAGCGTCACAGACATGTTGGGCAGTATCTGAGCGTCACAGACAGGTTGGGCAGCATCTGAGCGTCACAGGCAGGTTGGCCAGTATCTGAGCGTCACAGACAGGTTGGGCAGTATCTGAGCGTCACAGACAGGTTGGCCAGTATCTGAGCGTCACAGGCAGGTTGGGCAGTATCTGAGCGTCACAGACAGGTTGGGCAGTATCTGAGCGTGACAGACCGGTTGAGCAGTATCTGAGCGTCACAGGCAGGTTGGGCAGTATCTGAGCGTCACAGACAGATTGGGCAGTATCTGAGCGTCACAGGCAGGTTGGCCAGTATCTGAGCGTCACAGGCAGGTTGGGCAGTATCTGAGCGTCACAGACAGGTTGGGCAGTATCTGAGCGTCACAGACAGGTTGGGCATTATCTGAGCGTCACAGACATGTTGGGCAGTATCTGAGCGTCACAGACAGGTTGGGCAGTATCTGAGCGTCACAGGCAGGTTGGGCAGTATCTGAGCGTCACAGACAGTTTGGGCAGTATCTGAGCGTCACAGGCAGGTTGGGCAGTATCTGAGCGTCACAGACAGTTTGGGCAGTATCTGAGCGTCACAGACAGGTTGGGCAGTATCTGAGCGTCACAGGCAGGTTGGGCAGTATCTGAGCGTCACAGACAGTTTGGGCAGTATCTGAGCGTCACAGACAGGTTGGGCAGTATCTGAGCGTCACAGACAGGTTGGGCAGTATCTGAGCGTCACATATACTGCCATCCTGTGGACGGTAGTGCGAGAGAATAGGGATTCCCTAAAGGCCTAAGTAACAACAGTAGGCCTTAGAAGAGGTTACGAAAAGTACCTTTGGATATATATGTACAATTTAATCTGATTTCCTGCAAGGAAAGGGACTATAAGGCTGGCCACATACTATTAATTTGTTTTTATCGTCTGTGTCAAACTGCCAGAAGTACTAGTAACCAAGACTAGGCCTGGCTACTGCAACATGAGTCAGTCTGTTAAGATTGCAATATGCTCCGTAAATAAACATTCATATTATAATAGTGACGTACTGATGTTTTCCCCACGACATTCAGATTCATTATATACTTCTCTCCTAATGTTACTCCTGATGCTTGACTCAGATATATCCCTATTGTACGTAGTGTAAGCAGGGACCATGGTACAAGGCTATATATATATATATATATATATATATATATATATATATATATATATATATATATATATATATATATATATATATATATATATATATATATATATATATATATACTCAGTGTGTGTGTATGTTTGTAAACTAATCGCAAAACATGCAAACATACATACAAGCTCTCTCTCTTACACACACTCACACACAAGCACACACACACACACACACACACACACACACACACACACACACACACACACACACACACACACACACACACACACACACACACACACACACACACACACACGATGATGCTACTTCAGTATTCTGACAGACACTGTCACCCGATTAATATAATTAGTGGCGATTCACCTAGGCAGGTAGGCAGCCAAGTGGTAATTAACGAGAGGTAATAACAGGGCAGGTGAGGGGGGCCGGAAGAAACATTTCCGGCCAGGTACGATACTCACATTCAGTCATAATCTTACGAGATTTTACACCCATGGTCTGTGACTCGTGTATGTATGTATACAGCATATGTATGTATGTATTGTGTAGGTGGCTGTGTCTCTGCTTCCCTTGGTCGGAATTAACGGGTCGCTACATCTGTTGGTTATTCAGGTTACCTGGTACCTGCTGGTAGTCTTCCTGTGGACATAACTACAAGTCTGAGTAGTTAGAGAATCGCCTGACTGGTGTGCAGTTGACTGGTTGTGTGTGTGGCTGTTTTCTGAACACCAACATGGCTTAAGATGTCTTAACGAAGTCACTAATTGCCTGTTAAATCGTGCGATATCAGCCTAGACTCCCTCTCCCTCTCCTCTCTCTCTCTTTTCTTTCTCCTTCTCTCTCTCCTCTCTCTCTCTCTCTCTCTCTCTCTCTCTCTCTCTCTCTCTCTCTCTCTCTCTCTCTCTCTCTCTCTCTCTCTCTCTCTCTCTCTCTCTCTCTCTCTCTCTCTCTCTCTCTCTCTCTCTCTCTCCCCTCCCTCCCAGACACATGAAGGGGCAACTCGACACCAGTCACAGGTATATCCTAGGCAATTTCATCTTGGATATATCGTAGACAAGGATATAGTATTAGTGAATTATGAGAGCCAAGATAGTCAGTAACATACACGTTACACTCCACAATATACTCAGTAACATACACGTTACACTCCACAATATACTCAGTAACATACACGTTACACTCCACAATATACTCAGTAACATACACGTTACACTCCACAATATACTCAGTAACATACATGTTACACTCCACAATATACTCAGTAACATACACGTTACACTCCACAATATACACAGTAACATACATGTTACACTCCACAATATACACAGTAACATACATGTTACACTCCACAATATACACAGTAACATACATGTTACACTCCACAATATACACAGTAACATACACGTTACACTCCACAATATACTCAGTAACATACATGTTACACTCCACAATATACTCAGTAACATACACGTTACACTCCACAATATACTCAGTAACATACATGTTACACTCCACAATATACTCATTAACATACATGTTACACTCCACAATATACTCAGTAACATACACGTTACACTCCACAATATACTCAGTAACATACACGTTACACTCCACAATATACCAGTAACATACATGTTACACTCCACAATATACAGTAACATACATGTTACACTCCACAATATACACAGTAACATACATGTTACACTCCACAATATACTCATTAACATACATGTTACACTCCACAATATACTCAGTAACATACACGTTACACTCCACAATATACTCAGTAACATACATGTTACACTCCACAATATACTCAGTAACATACATGTTACACTCCACAATATACTCAGTAACATACACGTTACACTCCACAATATACTCAGTAACATACACGTTACACTCCACAATATACTCAGTAACATACACGTTACGCTCCACAATATACTCAATAACATACACGTTACACTTCACAATATACTCAGTAACATACACGTTACACTCCACAATATACTCAGTAACATACACGTTACACTCCACAATATACTCAGTAACATACACGTTACACTTCACAATATACTCAGTAACATACACGTTACACTCCACAATATACTCAGTAACATACATGTTACACTCCACAATATACTCAGTAACATACACGTTACACTCCACAATATACTCAGTAACATACACGTTGTCCTCCACAATATACTCAGTAACATACACGTTACACTCCACAATATACTTCATCATTAAAAGAGGTTATACTCCAAATTACACGGGAAATATTATATTAAACAAGAAATATCCCATCATAAACCTCTTATACTCCATCATACAGTTGTTTATACTCCATTAAAATTAAAAAAAAATCTTTATTTCTCTGTTAATATTACAATGTGGGGTTTACATATTTTATGGTATTATTACATATTATAAAATACTTATTACAAGAAGGCCACTAGCATGCCTAGGTATGCCTAGGCATTTCGGGCAGACTTATACTAGACCTTACTCTATATTGACACAGGATATGGATATGGTTAGGTAATTGTAGTGATTAACTAGATTTACAAAATTGAGGTAGTTCAAAATATTTAAGAACTTAACAATTAGTTTATCTATTAATGGAAATGGTGCCGTGTTGGCATGATACAGTTTCTATATTGGAGTGTCTAAGGCAAACTTATGACTAGCTTAAGAAGTATGAAGCAATAGTTGTATTCAGAATTTTATATTTACAGTCATGCGTAAATCAAGGGGAGAGTGTATTTTGCTGTGGATATGTGCAAGATAAAGTAGTTTTCATGTGGTTAGCTACAGGTTGGGTGCGTAAGTGAGATAAGATGTTTTTTAACGGTGCTTTTGAAAATGGAGGTTGTGTCTGCAGTTCTAGAGTTTTCAGGCAGGGAGTTCCAGATTTTAGGCCCTTTTATGTACATTGAATTTTTGTATAGATTTAGTCGGACACGGGGAATGTCAAAGAGATGTTTATGCCTGGTATTATGTCTATGGGTCCTGTCACAACTGTCAAGAAAGTGTTTTAGCTCAGGGTTAATATTGGAATTTATGGTTCTATAAATGTAGATTGCAGAGTAGTAAGTATGGATGTTCTGAACAGTGAGTAGGTTTAGGTCTTTGAAGAGTGGGGGGGGGGGTGCTGCCTAGCGTTGGATTACGTGATAATTCTTACTGCGGCTTTTTGTTGGGTTATTATTGGCTTTAGGTGGGTAATGATGTTGATCCCCAAGCACAAATGGCATATGTGAGGTAGGGATATATGAGTGAGTAGTATAGTGTGAGTAGGGCTGATTGTGGTACATAGTAACGTATCTTAGAGAGGATCCCCACAGTTTTGTACACTTTCTTTGTTATGTGTTGGATATGGGTGCTGAATTTCAGGTTGCTGTCGAGGTGAAGGCCCAGGAATTTGCCCTCATTATGTTTAGCAATAGGAGTGTTGTTGATCTTAATGTTTAATTGTGCATCACCTGCTCTGTTACCAAACATAATATAGAAGGTCTTGTCAGTGTTGAGTGTATTGAGTGGGAGTATTGGTTTCAGGTGTTGCGATACATTGGGAAGATCATTGATGTATAAGAGGAAGAGCAGGGGACCAAGGACACTTCCCTGTGGTACTCCAGTATCAAGTGGTCGTGTCGAGGAGGTTGTGTCTTTAATGGTGACATACTGATACTTATTAGTAAGGTAGGATTTGAAATATGCAAGTGCATGGTCTCTTATACCATAGTAGTCAAGTTTGTGGAGTAGGATGCTGTGGTTTACTGTGTCGAAAGCTTTCCTTAGGTCAATCAAAAGTCCTAATGGATATTCCTTGTTTTCGAGTGCTGTGTAAAGCAAGTCTATCATTTTTACAATTGCATCGTAAGTGCTTTTATTTTTCCTGAAGCCAAATTGGCAGGGGTTGAGTATGCTTTGTGTCATTATAAACGAGTATAATCTCTTGTGCACAAGTTTCTCGAAGATTTTGGAAAGCAACGGTAAGTTTGATATTGGCCTATAGTTGTTTACGTCTGTGGGGTCACCACCTTTGTGTATTGGTGTAACCCTTGCTGTTTTGAGTAGTGTCGGGAAAGTGCTAGTTTCTAGTGATTAAAAAGTAATGAAATAGCATGTGAAAGGACATGAGTGGCTCGCTTGTATAATAATGGTGGGACATGAGACAGATTACCTGATTTATTTTTAAGTGACTTGATTATCATGGTGACTTCAGTGGGCACAGTAGGTGCAAGATAAAAGGAGGATGGGAAATTCCCATCTAGGTAATCACTTGTTCGGGCGTTGGTATCTGGGATTTTACTGGCAAGATTTGATCCTATGGTTGAGAAGAAGTCATTTATTTTGTTTACTGTATCAATAGGCTGTAGTGGTGTTTCGTTTGGTTTATTTAGGACAATATCCTTAGTTCTTTTTCTTTGTGGGTGCCCAGAATCTGTGAGAGTGTTTTCCAGGTCTTTTTTATATCTCCTCTTGTTTCAGTGAATCTGCTGGAGTAGTACAATTGTTTGGCTTTTTTTATTAGTTTGGTGAGAACTGATGAATAGTGTTTAATAAACTCTTTGTGTATGAATCCCCGTCTATATTGCTTTTCATATTGATGTTTCTTGTTAATGGATCTTAGTAAGGTGTTAGTTAGCCATGGGCAACGTAGCTGTTTATTCGTAATCTGTTTCATTTTTATAGGACAATATTTGTTGTATAGTCTAAGTAATTTATTAAGAAATATGTCTGTCCAATCATCCATAATACAACTAGTATACTCCATATTACTTGGGATATACCCCATTACGATTAGTTATTCTCCATCATTCTGGGTTATATTGTGCGCACCACGAAACACACACAAACTATATAGTTACTATGGATGAACTAACACAAATGCGTACATTCAGGATATCTTGACTAGATAGGTCATGGTCCAGACACCTTGGTCACTGGTATAGAGTGTGGAGGAAGCAGGTCACTGGTGAAGATCAGGTGAAGGTGTCAGGTCATCTGACTGCCGTGTCACGAGGCAGCAGGGAATCAGTGTGGAGTAGTGTTGTGTGTACAAGGGTAGTTAGATGGTGTACTTGCCAGCTCTTTCTTCTATGGTATTGGTAGTAGCAATTAAGGAAGTTTCAAATACAATTGAAGATAAATGCTTCAGAGAGCCAACAAGTTGATGAATTAGACATACGTGTAGTTACCTCAAACTCCTTCTGATAAAGATACCCAAGTGTTGCGTATGTGTCTAATTCATCAAATACAATTGCACCTGTCAATGTTGAATTTTCCGTAGTTCACCTCTGTTCTGGTTCACATGTCCCTTTGTAGACCTGTGTCACCTCTGTTCTGGTTCACATGTCCCTTTGTAGACCTGTGTCACCTCTGTTCTGGTTCACATGTCCCTTTGTAGACCTGTGCAATTCACAAACATTATTGGCGTCTCTGTTACATACATTTCTGTTTTCGGATCTGTATATAAACATTCCTCCCTGTTTCTCCTACATATATCTTACCTGGAGAGGATTTCGAGGGTCAACGCCCCCGCGGCCCAGACTGAGACCAGGCCTCGTGGTGCATCATGGTCTGATCAACCAGGCTGTTACTGCGAACCACACGAACCACAGCCCGGCTGATCAGGTACTAACTTTAGGTGCCTGTACAGCGCCTTCTTGAAGACAGCCAGGGGTCTGTTTGTAATCCCCCTTATGCATGCTGGGAGGCAGTTGAACAGTCTTGAGCCTCTGACACTTATTGTGTTGTCTCTTAGTGTACTCGTGGCATCCCTGCTTTTCATTGGGTAAATGTTGCATCTCCTGCCGAGTCTTTTGCTTTCATAGTTTGGTACTAATCCCTCTAGGATTTTCCAAGTGTATATTATCATATATCTTTCTCGCCTACGTTCCAGGGAATACAGATCAAGGGACTGCATGCCATGAAAGTTCTCTGTACATTCTCCAGGTCAGCAATTTCGCCTGCCTTGAAGGGGGAAGTTAGTGTACAGCAGTATTCCAGCCTAGAGAGAACAAGCGATTTGAAGAGAATCATCATGGGCTTTGCGTCCATAGCTTTGAAAGTTCTCAGTATCCATCCTATCATTTTTCTAGCAGATGAGGTAGATACATCTGAAGGTGAGATCCTCTGATATTATCACTCAGAGATCTTTCACATTAGTTTTTCGCTCTAATGTGTGGTTGGAATATGTTTTATTCTCTGATAAAGTTTTAATTTCTTCGAGTTTTCTACATCTGAGTTGTTGAAATTTCTCTTCATTGAAGTTCATATTGTTTTCTGCGGCCCATTTACAGATTTGGTTGATGTCCGCTTGGAGTCTTGCAGTGTCTTCGATGGAGGTCACTGTCATGGTAATTCGAGTGTCATCCACAAAGGAAGACAGAGAGCTATGTCTTACATCTCTGTCTATATCAGATATGAGGATGAGGAACAGGATGGGAGAGTACTGTGCCTTGTGGAACAGAGATTTTCACTGTAGCTGCCTCAGACTTTACTCTGTTTACTATTACATTTTGTGTTCTATTTTGTAGGAAGTTATAGATCCATATACTAACTTTTCCTGTTATTCCTTTGTCACACATTTTGTGTGCTATTACACCATGGTCACACTTGTTGAAGGCTTTCGCAAAGTCTGTGTATACTACATCTGTATTTTGTTTCCTCTAAAGCATCCAGAACCTTGTCATAGTGGTCCAGTAGCTGGGACAGGCAGGAGCGACCTGCTCTAAACCCGTGTTGCTCTGGGTTGTGTAATTGATGGGTATCTAGGTGGTTGGCGATCTTGCTTCTTAGAACCCTCTCAAAAAATTTTATGGAATGGGATGTTAGTGCTATCGGTCTGTAGTTCTTTGCAATTGCTTTACTGCCACCTTTGTGGAGTGGGGCTATGTCTGTTGTTTTTAGTGACTGTGGGATAACTCCTGTGTTCATTCTTCCTCTCCATAGAATGCTGAAGGTACGTCAAAGGGGCTTCTTGCAGTTCTTGATGAACACGGAGTTCTACGAGTCCGGGCCTGAGGCTGATCTTGTTGCTCCCTTCGTATGGTGTTGTGTACACACCAGCTTTACTGATGTGTTATTCAGAGTGGTGTAGGTCTTTGAAATACAAGGTGTTCGTGGTAGCTCGTGAACACTTTCTTGAAAGTGTCTGTCTGGTGCTGGTGAACTTAGGAGCTTCGGTTTCTCAGCGGTGACGTTGTTGCTAGAGTTGAGTACATTCATAACTCTGTCTTTGTCATCTTGTAAAAAGGAAGAGGTGTACTGGAATGATACTAAGAATTCGAGATTTAGGATACGTATGGTCTTGGGAAACCCCCAATGACTACTACGCTCTTGGTGCGAGTGTCGTGGTGAGAGTGTCGTGGTGAGAGTGTCGTGGTGAGTGTCGTGGTGAGAGTGTCGTGGTGAGAGTGTCGTGGTGAGTGTCGTGGTGAGAGTGTCGTGGTGAGAGTGTCGTGGTGAGAGTGTCGTGGTGAATGTCGGTGAGTTGTCGTGGAGAGTGTCGTGGTGAGAGTGTCGTGGTGAGTGTCGTGGTGAGTGTCGTTGTGAGAGTGTCGTGGTGAGTGTCGTGGTGAGAGTGTCGTTTTGAATGTCGTGGTGAGTGTCGTGGTGAGTGTCGTGGTGAGAGTGTCGTGGTGAGAGTGTCGTGGTGAGAGTGTCGTGGTGAGAGTGTCGTGGTGAGAGTGTCGTGGTGAGAGTGTCGTGGTGAGAGTGTCGTGGTGAGTGTCGTGGTGAGAGTGTCGTGGTGAGTGTCGTGGTGAGAGTGTCGTGGTGAGTGTCGTGGTGAGAGTGTCGTGGAGAGTGTCGTGGTGAGAGTGTCGTGGTGAGAGTGTCGTGGTGAGAGTGTCGTGGTGAGTGTCGTGGTAGAGTGTCGGAGTGGTGAGAGTGTCGTGGTGTGAGAGTGTCGTGGTGAGAGTGTCGTGGTGAGATGTCGTGGTGAGAGTGTCGGTGAGAGTGTCGTGGTGTCGTGAGAGTGTCGTGGTGAGTGTCGTGGGGGAGTGTCGTGGTGGGGTGTCGTGGTGAGAGTGTCGTGGGGGGTCGGGTGAGTGTCGTGGTGAGAGTGTCGTGGTGAGAGTGTCGTGGTGAGAGTGTCGTGGTGAGATGTCGTGGTGAGATGTCGTGGTGAGTGTCGTGGTGAGAGTGTCGTGGTGAGAGTGTCGTGGTAGAGTGTCGTGGTGAGATGTCGTGGTGAGAGTGTCGTGGTGGAAGTGTCGTGGTGAGAGTGTCGTGGTGAGAGTGTCGTGTGAGAGTGTCGTGGTGAAGTGTCGTGGTGAGAGTGTCGTGGTGAGAGTGTCGTGGTGAGGTCGGGTAGAAGTGTCGTGTGAGAGTGTCGTGGTGAGAGTGTCGTGGTGAAGTGTCGTGGTGAGAGTGTCGTGGTGAGTGTCGTGGTGAGAGTGTCGTGTGAGTGTCGTGTGAGAGTCGGTGAGGTCGTGAGTGTCGAGAGTGTCGTGGTGAGTGTCGTGGTGAGATGTCGGTGAGGCGGTGAGTGTCGTGGTGATGTCGGGTAAGGTCGTGGTAGTGTCGTGGTAGAGTGTCGGTGAGTGTCGTGGTGATGTCGTGGTAGAGTGTCGTGGTGAGAGTGTCGTGTGAAGTGTCGTGGTGAGAGTCGTGTGAGCGTGTAGTGTCGTGGTGAGTGTCGAGTGAAGTGTCGTGGTGAAGGTCGTGGTGAGAGGTCGGTGAGTGTCGTGGTAGAGTGTCTGGTGAGATGTCGGAGAGTGTCGTGGTGAGTGTCGTGGTGAGAGTGTCGTGGTGAGGGTGTGGTGAGAGTGTCGTGTAGATTCGTGGTGAGTGTCGTGGAGAGTGTCGTGGTAGGTCGTAGTGAGAGTGTCGTGGTGAGTGTCGTGGTAGATGTCGTGAGAGGTCGTGTGAGTGTCGTGGTGAAGTGTCGTGGTGAGTGTCGTGTGAAGTGTCGTGGTGAGTGTCGTGGTAGAGTGTCGTGGTGAGTGTCGTGGTGAAGTGTCGTGGTGAGAGTGTCGTGGTGAGAGTCGTGGTGAGAGTGTCGTGGTGAGAGTGTCGTGGTGAGTGTCGTGGTGAAGTGTCGTGGTGAGAGTGTCGTGGTGAGATGTCGTGGTGAGATGTCGTGGAGGTCGTGAGTAGTGTCGTGGTGAGAGTGTCGTGGTGAAGTGTCGTGGTGAGAGTGTCGTGGTGAAGTGTGTGGTGGAGAGTGTCGTGGTGAGAGTGTCGTGGTGAGAGTGTCGTGGTGGGAGATGTCGTGGTGAGAGTGTCGTGGTGAGAGTGTCGTGGTGAGAGTGTCGTGGTGAGTGTCGTGGTGAGAGTGTCGTGGTAGAGTGTCGTGGTGAGAGTGTCGTGGTGAGAGTGTCGTGGTGAGAGTGTCGTGGTGAGAGTGTCGTGTGAAGTGTCGTGGTGAGTGTCGTGGTGAGAGTGTCGTGGTGAGTGTCGTGAGTGTCGTGGTGAGAGTGTCGTGGTGAGAGTGTCGTGGTGAGAGTGTCGTGGTGAGAGTGTCGTGGTGAGAGTCGTGAGTGGTGTAGAGTGTCGTGGTGAGTGTCGTGGTGAGAGTGTGGTGAGTGTCGTGGTGAGAGGTCGTGGTGAGAGTGTCGTGGTGAGAGTGTCGTGGTGAGAGGTCGTGGTGAGAGTGTCGTGGTGAGAGTGTCGTGGAGAGTGTCGTGTGAGAGTGTCGTGTGAGAGTGTCGTGGTGTGAGAGTTCGTGGTGAGAGTGTCGTGGTGAGAGTGTCGTGGTGAGAGTGTCGTGGTGAGAGTGTCGTGGTGAGAGGTGATCGTGTGAGATGTCGTGGAGTGTCGTGGTGAGAGTGTCGTGGTGAGAGTGTCGTGGTGAGAGTGTCGTGGTGAGAGTGTCGTGGTGAGAGTGTCGTGGTGAGAGTGTCGTGGTGAGAGTGTCGTGGTGAGAGTGTCGTGGTGAGAGTGTCGTGGTGAGAGTGTCGTGGTGAGAGTGTCGTGGTAGAGTGTCGTGGTGAGAGTGTCGTGGTGAGAGTGTCGTGGTGAGAGTGTCGTGGTGAGAGTGTCGTGGTGAGAGTGTCGGTAGAGAGTGTTTACGTGGTGAATGTCTGGTGAAGAGTGTGGTGAGTGTCGTGTGAGATGTCGTGGTGAAGAGTGTCGTGGTGGAGTGTCGTGGTGGAGTGTCGTGGTGAGGAGTGTCGTGGTGAGAGTGTCGTGGTGAGAGTGCGTGGTGAGAGTGTCGTGGTGAGAGTGTCGTGTGTGGAGTGTCGTGGTGAGAGTGTCGTGGTGAGAGTGTCGTGGTGAGAGTGTCGTGGTGGAGTGTCGTGGTGAGAGTGTCGTGGTGGAGTGTCGTGGTGAGGTCTACCATGGTGGGTCTATGTAGGTCTCACAATGGTGGAGTCTTCATGCGGTCTCCATGTACTCCAGGTGAATCTAGGTGGGTTCACCATGTGGGTCTCCCATGGTGGGTCTCCATGGTGGGTCTCCCATGGTGGGTCTCCCATGGTGGGTCTCCATGGTGGGTCTCCATGGTGGGTCTCCATGGTGGGTCTCCCATGGTGGGTCTCCCATGGTGGGTCTCCCATGGTGGGTCTCCCATGGTGGGTCTCCCATGGTGGGTCTCCCATGGTGGGTCTCCCATGGTGGGTCTCCCATGGTGGGTCTCCCATGGTGGGTCTCCCATGGTGGGTCTCCCATGGTGGGTCTCCCATGGTGGGTCTCCATGGTGGGTCTACCATGGTGGGTCTCCATGGCGGGTCTCCCATGGTGGGTCTCCCATGGTGGGTCTCCCATGGTGGGTCTCCCATGGTGGGTCTCCCATGGTGGGTCTCCCATGGCGGGTCTCCCATGGCGGGTCTCCCATGGCGGGTCTCCCATGGTGGGTCTCCCATGGTGGGTCTCCCATGGTGGGTCTCCCATGGTGGGTCTCCCATGGTGGGTCTCCCATGGTGGGTCTCCCATGGTGGGTCTCCCATGGTGGGTCTCCATGGTGGGTCTCCCATGTGGGTCCATGGTGGTCTCCCATGGGGTCTCCCATGGTGGTCTCCCATGGTGGGTCTCCCATGGTGGGTCTCCCATGGTGGGTCTCCTCATGGTGGGTCTCCCATGGTGGGTCTCCCATGGTGGGTCTCCCATGGTGGGTCTCCCATGGTGGGTCTCCCATGGTGGGTCTCCCATGGTGGGTCTCCCATGGTGGGTCTCCCATGGTGGGTCTCCCATGGTGGGTCTCCCATGGTGGGTCTCCCATGTGTCTGCATCAGCAATAATTTTGTGAAAACAGTTTAACTGTAACTATAACTTTCTAGAAGAGGAACATTTTGAATGTGTCGCTGTGTTCAATATGCTGAGTGTGAGCTGTGTGGGTATCACCTGTTTGATCAGGCCCTGATCCACCATGAAGCCTGGTCGCAGACCGGGCAGCGTGGACGTTGACCCCCGAAACCTTCTCCAGGTAAACTCCAGGTAATACCTAGACTCAGCATATTAAACACAGCGGTACAGTCAACATCTTCCTCTTCCAGAATGTTAGTAATATTTCTTTGTCGATGGAAACAAATGAACTCTTTTTTCATTATGTTCACCGCATGTCAGGATGTGAACAAGACAGTTCAACGTGATCACCACGCGAGCAGCATGACAGGAACAACGACCATAACATCAACTGGGAGGCTGCCTCCATCACTTGCTGTGATGGTTTCAACACCCAGTCTTAACATTTTACAAGACCAGTTCAAACCTGATGTCATGGCCGCTCCTTAATAAACCTTATTTTGTTAGTTAATAAAATCACGCATTTCCTCTGCTGCCTCAGAACCCATGAGAGAGAGAGAGAGAGAGAGAGAGAGAGAGAGAGAGAGAGAGAGAGAGAGAGAGAGAGAGAGAGAGAGAGAGAGACTGCGGTTGTAACTTTAGTAGCATTAGAGACTTAACAAAGAGATCCCTCCACCTCCTCCCTTCCCTAACCCCTTACCTAACACCCTCCCTCCCCGGTACCTCTCTCCTTCCCTCCCTCCCTCCATCCCTCCCTCCCTCCCTCCCTCCCTCCCTCCCTCCCTCCGTCCCCCTGTACCTCCGGAGTGAAGAATCCCATTCCAGTGTTATATAAATAATTGATAATTCGGGTCAGCTTTTATTTCCACTCCATTACTGTCACCACAGGAACCGCCCCTCCCTCCCTCACTCACTCTCTCTCTCTTTCTCTCTCTCTCTCTCTCTCTCTCTCTCTCTCTCTCTCTCTCTCTCTCTCACACACACACACACATACGCATACACACACACACACACACAATTAGGTGAGTACACACACACACACACAGTGCTAGAACCAGTGCTATTCTTGGTATATGTGAATGACATGACGGAAGGGATAGACTCAGAAGTGTCCCTGTTCGCAGATGATGTGACGTTAATGAGGAGAATTAAATCAGATGAGGATCAGGCAGGACTACAAAGAGACCTGGACAGGCTGGACACCTGGTCCAGCAACTGGCTTCTCGAGTTTAACCCCGCCAAATGCAAAGTCATGAAGATCGGGGAAGGGCAAAGAAGACCGCAGACAGAGTATAGGCTAGGTGGCCAAAGACTGCAAACCTCACTCAAGGAGAAAGATCTTGGGGTGAGTATGACATCGAGCACGTCTCCGGAAGCCACATCAACCAGATAGTAATTGCTGCAGCATATGGGCGCCTGGCAAACCTGAGAATAGCGTTCCGATACCTTAGTAAGGAATCGTTCAAAACACTGTACACCGTGTACGTCAGGCCCATACTAGAGTATGCAGCACCAGTTTGGAACCCACAGCTGGTCAAGCACGTCAAGAAATTAGAGAAAGTGCAAAGGTTTGCGACAAGGTTAGTTCCAGAGCTAAGGGGAATGTCCTACGAAGAAAGGCTAAGGGAAGTGGGCCTGACGACACTGGAGGACAGGAGGGTTAGGGGAGACATGGTAACGACATACAAAATGCTGCGTGGAATAGACAAGGTGGACAGAGACAGGATGTTCCAAAGAGGGGACACAGAAACAAGGGGTCACAATTGGAAGTTGAAGACTCAGATGAGTCAGAGGGATGTTAGGAAGTATTTCTTCAGTCATAGAGTAGTCAGGAAGTTTAATAGTCTAGCAAGTGATGTAGTGTAGGCAGGAACCATACATAGCTTTAAGACGAGGTATGATAAAGCTCATGTAGCAGGGAGAGAGAGGACCTTGTAGCGGTCAGTGAAAAGGCGGGGCCAGGAGCTGAGTCTCGACCCCTGCAACTACAAATAAGTGAGTCACACACACACACACACACACACGTGTTCTGAGGCAGCAGAGGAAATATGTGAACCACTAACAGTGATCTTCAGCAAGTCAGTTGAAACAGGGAAGCTGCCAGAGATCTGGAATACAGAAAACATAGTCCTGATATTTAAAAAGGGGACAGACAGGTGGTACTGAACTACAGGCCAGTGTCACTAACATGTATAGTAACTAACATATAACGTAACTAACATGTAAGGTTATGGGGAAGACTATCAGGAGAAGAGTATTGGAGCCCTTTTACAGAAGCACATTCATAAACAACAGCCAACACGGTTTTAGAGATGGTAAATCCTGTCTCACAAATCTGCTAGAGTTCTAAGACCAGGTTACGAAAGTTAGGCAGGAGACAGAGAGACGGAGAGACACAGAGACAGAGAGACACAGAGACAGAGAGACACAGAGACACAGAGACAGAGAGACGCAGAGACACAGAGACAGAGAGACGGGTTCACTTATATTTTTCATTTGTAAGAAAACGTTTGATACAGTACCTCACAAAAGACTAGAACAAAAGCTAGAGGAGAAGGCAGGAATAACAGCGGAAAACACTACAGTGGATCAAGGAATACTTAACAGAAAACAAACAATGAGTTATTGTCTGGGAGGTGTCGGAATGGACACGTGCGACGAGTAGGCTCCACAAGGACCAGTACATTTTTTTTATGTACGTAAATGACACGACAGAGGTGAGTCATTGAAATCACTGTTCGTAAATGTGCAACTAATGGAGATACAGACAGCAGTGGACCAGGAAACACTACAAATGGATCTAGACAAGCTGCAGGATTGGTCTCACAAGTGACTAC
Source organism: Cherax destructor (assembly GCA_009830355.1). Classification (NCBI taxonomy): domain Eukaryota; kingdom Metazoa; phylum Arthropoda; class Malacostraca; order Decapoda; family Parastacidae; genus Cherax; species Cherax destructor. The sequence continues at coordinate 53,947 of WNWK01010134.1, read as the reverse complement.
TACAATTTAATCCGAGTAAATGCAAAGTTATGAAACTCAGAGAAGGGCAAAAACAATCAGAAACAATACAGGTTTTTGAGACAAAGGCTGCAAACCCACCTGAGAGAGGACCTCGGGGTGATCATAGTTCTGGGTACTTCACCCGAGGCACAAATCAACCAAACAACCACTCCAGCAAACGAGAGATGCGGTAAACAGGGTGAGTCTGAGAAGCAGGTTAAAACACACAGTCACGGGAATGTTAGGAAATACTTCTTTAGCCTTAGAGTGGTCAGGAAGTGGAACGTAGAAAGTGAAGTGGTAGAGGCGGGATTCATACAGAAATTAGAGAGTAGGTATGACAGAGTGAAGCAGCAGCAGCAGCTACCGGAGAGGCGGGACCAGGAGCTGAGATTTGACCCCTGCAACCACAAATAAATGTACACAAATGGGTGAAACGAATACGCAGCGGCGCTCGTCGTTAATTCCTTCTTGATAATGTTCATGAGAGTTCATTCTCCACGTGTTCCACACTCATGGTAACAGTGAACACTTCACTAGAACTGTTTCTCAGTACTGTCTTCTTACATGTTTGTTATTATTATTATTATTATTATTATTATTATTATTATTATTATTATTATTATTATTATTATTATTATTATTATTATTATTATTATTATTATTATTATTATTATTATTATTATTATTATTATTATAATCAAAGCCTAACTTAGATGTTCATTCACCTTTTTCTCTCTCTCAAGCTCTCTCTCTCTCTTCTCTTTTCTTCTCTCCTTCTCTCTCTCTCTCTCTCTCTCCTCTCTCTCTCTCTCTCTCTCTCTCTCTCTCTTGCCTGTGTTTACTTATATCAGTAACACTGTTACGAGGTATCACTGTTACGAGGTAACACTGTTACGAGGTAACACTGTTACGAGGTAACACTGTTACGAGGTAACACTGTTATAAAGGAGTTAACACGCCACCAATTGCCCAACAACTTAAAATTCAATACAACCAAATTTTATTTATATGAAACCTCCTTGACTACGCGCTAAACCCTTGAGAGGTACTTATCAGTGTTTTATATCACCAGGTCAGGACTAGGGGATGACTTGAAACACAAGGTAACATTGTCTTATTGTATGAATTCCTAATTATATTTAAATATATTAGACTTCCTTAATAAGTGGTCCCAAGTGGACGTCGGATCTTTGGTAGAAATAACATGAGAGACGTTCCCTTGGTAAGAGAATTACGAGTAAATGGAGAATTCAAGAATTATATTAATAACTAGATGACTCTTACAAATACTAATTTTATCGATCATTCATCAGTGGACTCGCACTGTTCAGCACCTCAGACAGGTACCTCAGGTAGGTACTTCACCTACATAAGAAATTAAAGTATTTAGGTATATTACAGGACCCAGTTCGGATACAGCACACCTTAAGCAGGTCCGGGTACATAACATGACAGTAATATAAACACGATAGGGTCAACTGGTTTAGAACCTGCTATAGTACGGTGGTACACAGCATTAATCATCCTCTTGTGTCATAACCAGAGACATCAATAAACCTTGCAGCAGCACCGGGTGTAAGTGTCAGTGTAAGTGTCAGTGTAAGTGTCAGTGTAAGTGTCAGTGTAAGTGTCAGTGTAAGTGTCAGTGTAAGTGTATTGGAAAAACCCATCACCCTTTAGTGACTTGATGACAACTCTTCACCCCAGGATGCACGAGATAACACTGCAGGGTAGATAAGCATTATTATTATTATTATTATTATTATTATTATTATTATTATTATTATTATTATTATTATTATTATTATTATTATTATTATTATTATTATTATTAACATGGGGAGTGCTAAACCTGTAGGGATTATACAGCGCCTGAGATAAGCAATAAAGAGCCACGTTTGCTGGTCTCGCTCCTCACTGTTGCTACCACGACCATCTCCAGGACGGCAAACACGGAGACTCTTCCAGGAAGACTCAGAACAGCTAGAACTGCAGGACGCCAAGGAGACAGGAACACTCAGGGATCTCTACGAAGACGTCAGGACCGAGAAACACCTCAGAAGACACCAGGATATAGAAACAGTGGCTGAGACAGAACAAGTACTCACACGAAGCAGCAGCATGAGAGAGAATGACTCCTGCTCCACCAGCGAATTTCTCACCTCTGACCACTAATGACCGCTAATATCACGTGCTTGAAGGGCCAACCATGCAGAATGCAGGAATACCTGGTGAGGCAAGCCGGGCTCTCATACCTGGTGAGGCAAGCCGGGCTCTCATACCTGGTGAGGCAAGCCGGGCTCACATACCTGGTGAGGCAAGCCGGGCTCACATACCTGGTGAGGCAAGCCGGGCTCACATACCTGGTGAGGCAAGCCGGGCTCACATACCTGGTGAGGCAAGCCGGGCTCACATACCTGGTGAGGCAAGCCGGGCTCACATACCTGGTGAGGCAAGCCGGGCTCACATACCTGGTGAGGCAAGACGGGCTCACATACCTGGTGAGGCAAGCCGGGCTCACATACCTGGTGAGGCAAGCCGGGCTCACATACCTGGTGAGGCAAGCCGGGCTCACATACCTGGTGAGGCAAGCCGGGCTCACATACCTGGTGAGGCAAGACGGGCTCACATACCTGGTGAGGCAAGCCGGGCTCACATACCTGGTGAGGCAAGCCGGGCTCACATACCTGGTGAGGCAAGCCGGGCTCACATAACTGGTGAGGCAAGCCGGGCTCACATACCTGGTGAGGCAAGCCGGGCTCACATACCTGGTGAGGCAAGCCGGGCTCACATACCTGGTGAGGCAAGCCGGGCTCACATAACTGGTGAGGCAAGCCGGGCTCACATACCTGGTGAGGCAAGCCGGGCTCTCATACCTGGTGAGGCAAGCCGGGCTCACATACCTGGTGAGGCAAGCCGGGCTCACATAACTGGTAAACAATCACCATCCGTAGTTTCAAGAATACACCTTCAATCCCTCCTACATCTTTATTTCTAATATAACATGATATATATGTATAGACATTAGTACATATATATATATATTTTTTTTTTTATTAACACATCGGCCGATTCCCACCAAGGCAGGGTGGCCCGAAAAAGAAAAACTTTCATCATCATTCACTCCATCACTGTCTTGCCAGAAGGGTGCTTTACACTACAGTTATAAAACTGCAACATTAACACCCCTCCTTCAGAGTGCAGACACTGTACTTCCCATCTCCAGAACTCAAGTCCGGCCTGCCGGTTTCCCTGAATCCCTTCATAAATGTTACTTTGCTCACACTCCAACAGCACGTCAAGTATTAAAAACCATATGCCTCCATTCACTCCTATCAAATACGCTCACACATGCTTGCTGGAAGTCCAAGCCCTCGCACACAAAACTTCCTTTACCCCTCCCTCCAACCTTTCCTAGGCCGACCCCTACCCCGCCTTCCTCCACTACAGATTTATACACTCTCGAAGTCACTCTGTCTCGTTCCATTCTCTCTACATGTCCAAACCACCTCAACAACCCCTCCTCAGCTCTCTGGACAATCGTTTTGGTAATCCCGCACCTCCTCCTAATTTCCAAACTCCGAATTCTCTGCATTATATTCACACCACACATTGACCTCAGACATGACATCTCCACTGCCTCCAGCCTTCTCCTCGTTGCAACATTCATCACCCATGCTTCACACCCATATAAGAGCGTTGGTATAACTATACTCTCATACATTCCCCTCTTTACTTCCATGGACAAGGTTCTTTGTCCATATATATATATATATATATATATATATATATATATATATATATATATATATATATATCATGGAAAGGTATTTTGCTTAACCTCTGTGTAGTGCAATAATGAGCTCGCATATTTTCCCTGATTTATTATGGGTTAACAAAATACTTAGATTAAATTAATTATTAAGATTAAATTTACACTTGCATTTATCAAATGATGAATCAGTTTCTCTCAGATTCATCATACAGCCAGAGAGACATAAAGACAGAGACAGACAGACACAGACAGACGGAGAGTTGAGTAGTGGAGTGGAGGTGACTTTGACCAGCAGGTGTGGAGTGAGGAGGATCTGAGAGCCTCAGAAGAGGTTTATAATACTGGAGACGTACATGGCAATGCACTCTGAAGGGGACTCCAGAACCTTTCTTGGAGGAAGTGTGGAGGGAACGAAGGAAGGGAGACGAAGGTAAGAGTAGAGGAGCGAAGGTGGAAGGAAGGAAGGGAAGAAGGAGACACGAAGGAAAGAGTACAGGAGGGAAGGTGGAAGAAAGGGAAATAATTAGTACATGAGAGTACTGTACATTAACAAGGTAGGTAGGAAAATAGAAATCTTAAAGCCCACACCGAGGTGATCTGCAAAGAAGAACTATTTACTATTATATCGAGTGAATACTCTCTACTGTTGTCTAAATGGTTGAGACGAGGACAATAAAGCAGAAGGCTCTTTCACCACCCTCTTCTACCTCCGGTCACTGCCACCATGAAACAGTGGATAAAATATTATATACCAAGAGAAAAATACATATGGACATACAGGACTGCACCTGGACGCCAAACTAAAATTCAACACATCCAAAACATTTCTATAAAAATTTCCAAAACATTGACCATTCTTTCAAAAACACGGTATGTATCCCAAACATCCCTGCTCACTCCTCAACTATGGTATCCATACCTCACCTATGGTATCCATACCTCACTTATGATATCCATACCTCACCTATGGTATCCATACCTCACCTATGGTATCCATACCTCACCTATGGTATCCATACCTCACTTATAATATCCATACCTCACCTATGGTATCCATACCTCACCTATGGTATCCATACCTCACCTATGGTATCCATACCTCACCTATGGTATCCATACCTCACCTATGGTATCCATACCTCACCTATGGTATCCATACCTCACCTATGGTATCCATACCTCACCTATGGTATCCATACCTCACCTATGGTATCCATACCTCACCTATGGTATCCATACCTCACCTATGGTATCCATACCTCACCTATGGTATCCATACCTCACCTATGGTATCCATACCTCACCTATGGTATCCATACCTCACCTATGGTATCCATACCTCACTTATGGTATTTATACCTCACCTATGGTATCCATACCTCACTTATGGTATCAATACCTCACTTATGGTATCCATACCTCACCTATGGTATCCATACCTCACTTATGGTATCCATACCTCACTTATGGTATCCATACATCACCTATGGTATTCATACCTCACTTATGGTATCCATACCTCACCTATGGTATCCATACCTCACTTATGGTATCCATACCTCACCTATGGTATCCATACCTCACCTATGGTATCCATACCTCATTTATGGTATCCATACCTCACCTATGGTATCCATACCTCACCTATGGTATCCATACCTCACCTATGGTATCCATACCTCACCTATGGTATCCATATCTCACTTAGGTATCCATACCTCACCTATGATATCCATACCTCACCTACGTATCCATACCTCACTAGGTATCCATACCTCACCTATGGTATCCATACCTCACTATAGTATCCATACCTCTCCTATGGTATCCATACCTCACCTATGGTATCCATACCTCACTTATGGTATCCATACCTCACCTATGGTATCCATACCTCACTTATGGTATCCATACCTCACCTATGGTATCCATACCTCACCTATGGTATCCATACCTCATTTATGGTATCCATACCTCACCTATGGTATCCATACCTCACCTATGGTATCCATACCTCACCTATGGTATCCATACCTCACTTATGGTATCCATACCTCACTTATGGTATCCCTACCTCACCTATGGTATCCATACCTCACCTACGGTATCCATACCTCACTTAAGGTATCCATACCTCACCTATGGTATCCATACCTCACCTATAGTATCCATACCTCTCCTATGGTATCCATACCTCACCTATGGTATCCATACCTCACTTATGGTATCCATACCTCTCCTATGGTATCCATACCTCACCTATGGTATCCATACATCACTTATGGTATCCATACCTCACCTATGGTATCCATACCTCACCTATGGTATCCATACCTCACCTATGGTATCCATACCTCACTTATGGTATTCATACGTCACTTATGATATCCATACCTCACCTATGGTATCCATACCTCACCTATGGTATCCATACCTCACCTATGGTATCCATACCTCCCTAATGGTATCCATACGTCACTTATGATATCCATACCTCATCTATGGTATCCATACCTCACCTATGGTATCCATACCTCACGTATGGTATCCATACCTCACCTGTGGTATCCATACCTCACCTGTGGTATCCATACCTCACCTGTGGTATCCGTGTATAGGGATCAAGAATCACCTTAGAGCTGTTGTTTCTCAGCAAATATCAACTCTCAGAATAATTCCTCATTAAGGCTCCAGGCAACACACACACACACACACACACACACACACACACCTAGGACCTGTACTGTTTTTGGTATATGTGAATGACATAACGGAAGGGATAGACTCAGAAGTGTCCCTGTTTGCAGATGATGTGAAGTTCATGAGAAGAATTAAATCAGTTGAGGATCAGGCAGGACTACAAAGAGACCTGGACAGGCTACAAGCCTGGTCCAGTAACTGGCTCCTTGAATTTAACCCTGCCAAATGTAAAGTCATGAAGATCGGGGAAGGGCAAAGAAGACCGCAGACAGAGTATAGTCTAGGTGGCCAAAGACTGCAAACCTCACTCAAGGAAAAAGATCTTGGGGTGAGTATAATACCGAGCACATCTTCTGAGGCACACATCAATCAGATAACTGCTGCAGCATACGGGCGGCTGGCAAACCTAAGAATAGCGTTCCAATACCTCACTAAGGAATCATTCAAGACTCTGTACACCATATACGTCAGGCCCATACTGGAGAATGCAGCACCAGTTTGGAACCCACACCTGGTCAAGCACGTCAGGAAATTAGAGAAAGTGCAAAGGTTTGCAACAAGACTAGTCCCAGAGCTAAGGGGATTGTCCTACGAAGAAAGGTTAAGGGAAATCGGCCTGACGACACTAGAGGACAGGAGGGTTAGGGGAGACATGATAACGACATATAAAATACTGCGAGGAATAGATAAGGTGGACAGAGACAAGATGTTCCAGAGAGGGGACACAGAAACAAGGGGTCATAATTGGAAGTTGAAGACTCCTATGAGTCAAAGGGATGTTAGGAAGTATTTCTTCAGTCATAGAGGGATCAGGAAGTGGAATAGCCTAGAAAGCGACGTAGTGGAGGCAGGAACCATACATAGTTTTAAAATGAGGTATGATAAAGCTCATGGAGCAGGGAGAGAGAGGACCTAGTAGCAATCAGTGAAGAGGCGGGGCCAGGAGCTATGATTCGACCCCTGCAACCACAAATAGGTGAGTACAAATAGGTTCTTCTTTCTTCTTGTAGGTTCGCCGGTATGTCCGGTCCGGGTCTTCTCCAAATGGTGACCCGGTGAGTACACACACACACACACACACACACACACACACCTTTTTAAAGTTTAAACTTGCTAAACATATAAAATATTGCATTTTACTGTGCATACTGTATATAAGGAACACTCAGCTCAAACATTAACCCAAACGGTTATATAAATTAAAATTGAAAACCTTGTATGTATTATATCGTCTCATTACAAAATATAGCTTCCTATAACAACGTAAGGCATAGAAAATATTAAACTATTAAACCATTAAACCAGACACCTACATACATTCCCCAATTTACAACATTATACACGCCCCAAACCCCAGGAAAAGACTATTCCTTACAATTCATAAATATCTGAAACGATTCCGTAAAGCACTAATTCAGCACAATACAAAACCCCGGGTTTAATAATTCCACCTCTTAAACGACATTGCATAAAGACACAAACTCCGGCGAACATACATAATAATGCCAGAAAGTTATATACAAAGTGATATGTGCAAATGAAACATCGCAAAAAGAAAAATATCGGTACAAAACCCCTTAATGGAGACATAATAAGTAGATTAAGCTGATAACCACTACTGTTACAATGGTATACCACTCAGTCTCAGTCTGCTAATAATGACAAGCAAAACTTCGTAAGCCAAAAATCATAATAAATAATAATACCTACACAGAATCTCCCTCCATCTGAGGTCCATATGTTTGAACATTAACAAAATATTTGCACACAATATACATTGCAATTTGCCAATCAAAGCAATCCTCTATACTCTACAAGCATACTTCCCATAAATTTCCACTTTATTACCAAGAAGTGCTAGACAGAGATATACCAAAACATCTCACATTCATATGAGGACAGGCTGTCTGCAAAAAGACAAACACATAGGACTATAAGCTAGCACATGAGAATCCGTCACTCAACACACCCAGCAAAGGTAGGTACAGTGCCATACTGATGAGCACCTTAGGAAAAGTCCAGGAGCCTCCCCTGAAAATTAACCCCTCCTTCCAGTCATGTCAACAATCCCCTATCACAACAACACACAGGACACTCCCCCTCCACTAACACCTCCCACCCCAATCAACTGTCTACCGTCATCACCCTCTCAGTCCTCCGTCCCCCAGGTCCTAACTCCCCCTTTCGCTCCAAACACACCTGTACTATTCAAGCCCTAACCACCCCCCTCGCGAACCAGCCCCTCAGGACGTAGCGCCACCCACGCGCTGAAGAAACCCTACCGTTAAAGTCCTATAGTTCTCCGGAAAAGCAGAACCCCAAGCCCTACCATACAGCTCCCGATTCTTACACTTGGTACGATAGAAGCTCAGCCATTGCTCGCACCCTAACCTCTCCTGCCATCTTAGTGGTTAAATTCTAGCTGGAGAGCTGCAACACAACACATGGACACAATACATAAAACAGGTACAGTATTTTTTTTTTAAATCCACGGGTACGTCTCAAAATGTTCACTAACTCCATGCAAATAAAAGATCCAAAAATTGGAACTCACTTCCTGAGAATGTCGAAAGTTTCGCATCTGCCAACATAGTTACTAATATCGTGAAAAAATACATTAAATTTCACATAAATGTTATATAGATTAACTGTCTGTAAAAAATCTCATGTTTTGATTTCAACGCCTCGATTCAAACACTCTAAAAAGCAGATCATTGAACTGGTGTAGATTCTGTCATTTATTTGTAACTGATAAATTTGTCATTTGTAACCTGTCTCACTGCACTGGTGACTATAATGAATCACTCAAACTGTCACTAATACTCAGTGTCTAAAATAATATACTACACAGGTCTACATTTAAGAATCACGTAAGATATTAGTTTGCCTGAAATGCATTGCAAAATTACTGACTTATTTTTCAGCCTGCATTTGTAACAAACACACAGTCAACTGTAATGTATCATCTACTCTGACTTCTTTGTATATGGCTCATAAGAATTAAACAAAAAAATATGATACGAGTTTTGTTGCTCTTCGCTGCACCTTCTTAAATCTGTCTATCTCTTATACAATCAGAAGATCGGAACTACACAGCATAATGGAGATAACGTGTGACAAAGGCATTGTACCATGTCTTGAAAATGAGAGAGAAAGAGAGAGAGAGAGAGAGAGAAAGTTCGAGGAAATTGAGCAAGCTGGGGATGCTCAAATTCTAAGAACTTCACAGCAAAAATCAACATTCAGTTCTTCCTGGAAAACGCTATACGCATCTTCTCTGTTAGTAATACCCTTTTTACCCCTTCCACTAGTCTATATTACTGCCCCAGCCCTTCAAGGAGCTCATGATATCCCTCACCCACCTTATCATAATATTTTTAATCTCCACTCAATGGCATGTACTAGTCTACAATACCATTTTCGCAATTCCAGGGTTCGATAATACTTCTCTCACTTCTAGGGTTCTATATTACTACTCTCACTTCTAGGGTTCTATATTACTACTCTCACTTCTAGGGTTCTATATTACTACTCTCACTTCTAGGGTTCTATATTACTACTCTCACTTCTAGGGTTCTATATTACTACTCTCACTTCTAGGGTTCTATATTACTACTCTCACTTCTAGGGTTCTATATTACTACTCTCACTTCTAGGGTTCTATATTACTACTCTCACTTCTAGGGTTCTATATTACTACTCTCACTTCTAGGGTTCTATATTACTATTCTCACTTCTAGGGTTTTATACTGCAGGAGTCTATAACTATTCTCTTTCCATTTATAGGGGTCTATAATATTCCTCTTCCCACTTGCAGACGTCTATAATATTCCTCTTCCCACTGCGGGGGTCTACAACACTCTTCTTCCCACTGTGGGGGTCTACAACACTCTTCTTCCCACTGTGGGGGTCTACAACACTCTTCTTCCTACTTGCAGGGGTCTACAACCCTCCTCTTCGAACTTCTAGGGGTCTACAACCCTCCTCTTCGAACTTCTAGGGGTCTATAACACTCCTCATCCCACTTCCAGGGTTCGATAATGATCCTTTTCTCACTTCCCGTGGTCTATAATACTCCACTTTACTCATCTTGCTTCCAGAGGTCTATAATATTCCTATTCTTACTTCCAAGGGTCTATATTCCTCCTCTTCCCACTTTCAGGGGCTTTTGGCATGTACACCTCATGTAATCTCAATAACCAAATGTAATTCTTTGTATCATGTCCAAATAAAAATATTATTATTATTATTATTATTCTAACTTCCAAATGTTACATTTTAGCAATGTTCAAGTGGTGCCCATCACTCCGTCTTAGTTCCCTCCAGCAGAGGTTCCTCTACACAACTAATAAACGAACTACTTTTCAAAAGGTACGAAATATTTGTGGAAGTTAAGAGGTCTTCAGGAGCGAGTATTGGCTCAGAGGTGTTAAGGAGTGACAACTGACTCAGAGGTGTTAAGGAGTGACAACTGACTCAGAGGTGTTAAGGAGTGACAACTGGCTCAGAGGTGTTAAGGAGTGACAACTGACTCAGAGGTGTTAAGGAGTGACAACTGACTCAGAGGTGTTAAGGAGTGACAACTGACTCAGAGGTGTTAAGGAGTGACAACTGACTCAGAGGTGTTAAGGAGTGACAACTGACTCAGAGGTGTTAAGGAGTGACAACTGACTCAGAGGTGTTAAGGAGTGACAACTGACTCAGAGGTGTTAAGGAGTGACAACTGACTCAGAGGTGTTAAGGAGTTACAACTGACTCAGATGTGTTAAGGAGTGACAACTGACTCAGAGGTGTTAAGGAGTGACAACTGACTCAGAGGTGTTAAGGAGTCACAACTGACTCAGAGGTGTTAAGGAGTCACAACTGACTCAGAGGTGTTAAGGAGTGACAACTGACTCAGAGGTGTTAAGGAGTGACAACTGACTCAGAGGTGTTAAGGAGTCACAACTGACTCATAGGTGTTAAGGAGTGACAACTGACTCAGAGGTGTTAAGGAGTGACAACTGACTCAGAGGTGTTAAGGAGTCACAACTGACTTAGAGGTGTTAAGGAGTCACTGACTCAGAGGTGTTAAGGAGTGACAACTGGCTCAGAGGTGTTAAGGAGTGACAACTGACTCAGAGGTGTTAAGGAGTGACAACTGACTCAGAGGTGTTAAGGAGTGACAACTGACTCAGAGGTGTTAAGGAGTGACAACTGACTCAGAGGTGTTAAGGAGTGACAACTGACTCAGAGGTGTTAAGGAGTGACAACTGACTCAGAGGTGTTAAGGAGTGACAACTGACTCAGAGGTGTTAAGGAGTGACAACTGACTCAGAGGTGTTAAGGAGTTACAACTGACTCAGATGTGTTAAGGAGTGACAACTGACTCAGAGGTGTTAAGGAGTGACAACTGACTCAGAGGTGTTAAGGAGTACAACTGACTCAGAGGTGTTAAGGAGTCACAACTGACTTAGAGGTGTTAAGGAGTGACAACTGACTCAGAGGTGTTAAGGAGTGACAACTGACTCAGAGGTGTTAAGGAGTCACAACTGACTCAGAGGTGTTAAGGAGTGACAACTGACTCAGAGGTGTTAAGGAGTGACAACTGACTCAGAGGTGTTAAGGAGTCTGACAGAGTGGAGTCGCGCTCAGAGGTGTTAAGGAGTGACAACTGACTCAGAGATGTTAAGGAGTCACAACTGACTCAGAGGTGTTAATTAGTCACAACTGACTCAGAGGTGTTAAGGAGTGACAACTGACTCAGAGGTGTTAAGGAGTGACAACTGGCTCAGAGGTGTTAAGGAGTGACAACTGACTCAGAGGTGTTAAGGAGTGACAACTGACTCAGAGGTGTTAAGGAGTGACAACTGACTCAGAGGTGTTAGGGAGTCACAACTGACTCAGAGGTGTTAAGGAGTCACAACTGACTCAGAGGTGTTAAGGAGTCACAACTGACTCAGAGATGTTAAGGAGTCACAACTGACTCAGAGGTGTTCAAGAGCGAGAACTACAGAATTCTCTTAAACTGTCGGCTATGAGATCCCTAAGTGGTGTGCAGGCCACCGATAGCAACAACTCGACTGACCAGATTTTAAACAACAGCTTGACTGACGTTTGCCATGCTGCCAGAGGTAGAACACAAGCAGTTCTTTAATTTGTTTTTCAGTTTTCTCATCGTTTCCCCATACAGTGGACCATAATATATCTTTTTCCTGTTCAAGTGGTATATAATACCCCTCACCTTCTTTATAGTGGATTATAATACCATTCCTCTTCCTTATAATGCCTCTCAATACCTCTCTCCTTCCTTAAAGTGGTTCATAATACTCCTTCCTTTCCTTAAAGTGGTTCTTAATGCCCCTTTTCCATTTAGCAGTTGCCGCTAAATGGAAAATCCTTGCGTTGAGGGGAATTTGATGACGTCATAGTCAGGTTTACCATTCGGGAACCCCCAGGAATCATACTTCATGCGTCTGGCATCCACAGTACCACCACTCCCAGGAGTCATGCTTCATGCGTCTGGTAGTCACAGTACCACCACTCCCAGGAGTCATACTTCATGCGTCTGGCATCCACAGTACCACCACTCCCAGGAGTCATGCTTCATGCGTCTGGCATCCACAGTACCACCACTCCCAGGAGTCATGCTTCATGCGTCTGGTAGTCACAGTACTACCACTCCCAGGAGTGACACTTCATGATTCTGGCAGTCACAGCACCACCATTCCTGGGAATTATCTTCATACGTCTGGCAGTCACAGCACCATCACCCTCAGGAGTCATACTTCATGCGTCTGACAGTCGCCGTACAACCACTCCCAGGAGTCATCCTTCTTGCGTCTGGCAGTCATTGTACCACCACACCCATGAGTCATACTTTATGCATCTGGTAACCACAGTAGCTCCACTCCCAGGAGTTATTCTTCTTGCGTCTGGCAGCTATATATAGTACCACTACTTGCAGAAGTCATACTTCATGCATCTGGCAGCACGACACCATTGCTCACAGGAGTCATTCTTTTTGCGTCTGGCAGTCGTGGTACCACTATTCTCAGAAGTCATACTTAATGCGTCTGGCAGCCACAGCAGCACCACTCTTAGGAGTCCTAACATTGGAGAGTCCAGCCAAGTGAGCATAACCGGTGTGTACAACCGGGTGAGTACAGTTAGATGTGTACTCACACTATTCATTATAATGTGGCACAAGTGATACAAATGAGAGCGCTAATTAAAGCTGTGTGACATGGATGCTGTATAAGGAAAGATGGAACCAGTGGAGCTGTTAATCAAAGTCTTGGAAAAAGCTGAATACAGCGCTGGAGACAATAATATTGATTTTGAAGAGTACTGTATATTGTGAGAAAATGCTTCACCGTGGTTGGGGGAGGCTTCTTGATGTCGGAAAGAGCTCTGAATTCAAGGACTAGCTAACCCTCCGGCAAACCTATACCTCATAACAGTTTGTAATAAAAACGGGAAAATCATTAAGGAGAATAAGGGTGGAACCCTTCACCCTGCAACCTCTACCCGCCCCACCCTCACCCCCCGCACAACCACGGCCGTAACCCTCACCCGAATGCCTCACCCGGCTGTAACCTACCCGTCTGTAACCTCACCCGGCTAACCCTCACCCGGCCGTAACCTCACCGCTGCAACCTCACCCGGCCTGTAACCTCACCGGCCGTAGCCCTCCACCGGCCTGTAACCTACCGGCCTGTAACCCTCACCCGGCCTTAACCCTTCACCAGCCTTAACCCTCACCCGGTCTGTAACCTCACCCGGCCTTAAACTCACCGCCTGTAACCCTCACACCGTAACCCCTCACCCAGCTGTAACCCTCACCCGGCCTGTAACCCCCCAACCTGTGATCCCTCACCCGGTCTGTAACCTTTCACCCGGCCTGTAACCTTCACCCGGTCTGTAACCCCTCACCCGGCCTGTAACCCTCACCGCCTGTAACCCCGGTCTGAACCTTACCCTGTAACCTCTACCGGCCTGTAACCCTCACCCGGCTGTAACCCTCACAAGCCTGTAACCCTCACCGGCCTGTAACCCTCACCCGGCCTATAACCCCCCCAGCTGGCCTGTAACCCCTCACGGTGTAACCCTTCTCACCCGGCCTGTAACCTCCCTCACCAGGCCTGTAACCTCCCTCACCAGGCCTGTAACCCCCCTCACCCGGCCTGTAACTCTTCCAGTCACCCGGCCTGTAACCCCTACAGCCTGTACCCTCACCGGCTGTACACCCCTCTCACCCGGACTGAACCCCTCTCACCCGGCCTGTAACCCTCTCACCCAGGCCTGTAACCCCTCATCCCGGCTGTAACCCTCACACCGCAGCCTGATAACCCCTCACCCGGCCTGAACCTTCACCCGGCTGAACACTTCACCCGGCCTGAACCAGGCACCGGCTGAACCCACTCACCCGGCTGTAACCCTTACCCGGCCTGTAACCTCGACTCACCTGGCTGTAACCCACTCACCGGCTGTAACCCCTACCCGCTGTAACCCCTCACCAGGCCTGAACCCCTCACCGGCCTGTAACCCTCACCGTGCAACCCTCACCCGGCCTGTAACCCCTCACCCGGCCTGTAACCCCTCACCCGGCCTGTAACCCTCACCCGGCTGTAACCCCTCACCAGGCCTGTAACCCTCTACCAGGCCTGTAACCCCTCACCGGCTGAACAGTCACCCAGCCTGAACCCCACCCGGCCTGTAACTCTCACCAGGCCTGTAACCTACACCAGGCGGTAACCCAGCCTGTGACCCGTCCCGGCCGTCTCACCGGCTGTAACCCCTTCACCCGACCTGTAACCCATCTCACCTGGTCTGAAACCCCCTCACCTGGCCTGTAACCCCTCACCTGCCTGTAACCCCCTCACTGGCTGTAACCACTGCACCACGGCCTGTAACCGCCCACTGAGCAGTAACCACTCACGGCCTGTACCCTCACCAGGCCTGTAACCCTACCGGATCTGAGCCCCCTCACGTGGCCTGTGAACCCTCACCGGCCTGTAACCCTCACCTGGCCTGAACCCCCTCACCGGCCTGAACCCCTCACCGGCCTGTAACCCTTCACCTGGCTTTAACCCTCACCGGCTGAACAGTCACCCGCCTGTAACCCATCACCCGGCCTGAGACTCCCACCACCTGGAACATGCCCAGTAAATACACAAGCGTGAGACACCGTGCACCAGGCTGGAGACAGTGCACCAGGCTGGAGACAGTGCACCGGCTGGAGACAGTGCACCAGGCTGAACAGTGCACCAGGACAGTGCTCACCTGGCTGGAGACAGTGCACCTAGGCTGGAGACAGTGCACCAGTGAACAGTGCACAGGCTGAGGACCAGCTGCAACTGGCTGAACAGTGCACAGGCTGGAGACAGTGCACCAGGCTGAGACAGTGCACCTGGCTGAGACAGTGCACCAGGCTGGAGCGGCACAGTGAACATCACCAGGCTGGAGACAGTGCACCAGGCTGAGACAGTGACCAGGCTGGAGACAGTGCACCTGGCTGGAGACAGTGCACCGGCTGGAGACAGTCACCAGGCTGGAGACAGTCACCAGCTGGACAGTGCACCTAGTGAGACAGTGCACCAGGCTGGAGACAGTGCACCTAGCTGGGACAGTACACCTAGGCTGGAGACAGTGCACCTGGCTGTGAGACAGTGCACCAGGCTGCACCGCACAGTGCACCAGGCTGGACCGCAGTGCACCAGGCTGGAGACAGTGCACCAGGCTGGAGACAGTGACCAGGCTGGAGACAGTGACACACAGGCTGGAGACAGTGACCAGGCTGGAAGTGCACCAGGCTGGAGACAGTGCACCAGGCTGGAGACAGTGCACCAGGCTGGAGACAGTGCACCAGGCTGGAGACAGTGCACCAGGCTGGAGACAGTGCACCAGGCTGGAGACAGTGCACCAGGCTGGAGACAGTGCACCAGGCTGGAGACAGTGCACCTGGCTGGAGACAGTGCACCTGGCTGGAGACAGTGCACCTGGCTGGGGACAGTGCACCAGGCTGGAGACAGTGCACCAGGCTGGAGACAGTGCACCAGGCTGGAGACAGTGCACCAGGCTGGAGACAGTGCACCAGGCTGGAGACAGTGCACCAGGCTGGAGACAGTGCACCTAACTGGAGACAGTGCACCTAACTGGAGACAGTGCACCTAACTGGAGACAGTGCACCAGGCTGGAGACAGGCAAGCAGCGTCAACTGGCTGAGACAGTGCACCAGACTCAAGACAGTGCACCAGACTCGAGACAGTGCACCAGGCGGGAGACAGTGCACCAGGCTGGAGACAGTGCACCAGGCTGGAGACAGTGACAGGCTGGGACAGTGCACCGGCTGGAGACAGTGCACCAGGCTGGAGACAGTGCACCAGGCTGGAGACAGTGCACTGGCTGAGGCGACAGTGCACCAGGCTGGAGACCAGTGCACCAGGCTGGAGACAGTGCACCAGGCTGGAGACAGTGCACCTGGATGGGGACAGTGCACCAGGCTGGAGACAGTGCACCAGGCTGGAGACAGTGCACCAGGCTGGAGACAGTGCACCAGGCTGGAGACAGTGCACCAGGCTGGAGACAGTGAACCAGGCTGGAGACAGTGCACCAGGCTGGAGACAGTGCACCAGGCTGGAGACAGTGCACCAGGCTGGAGACACTGCAACAGGCTGGAGACAGTGCACCAGGCTGGAGACAGTGCACCAGGCTGGAGACAGTGCACCAGGCAGGAGACAGTGCACCAGGCTGGAGACAGTGCACCAGGCTGGAGACAGTGCAACAGGCTGAATACAGTGCACCAGGCTGGATACAGTGCTTCAGGCTGGAGACAGTGCACCAGGCTGGAGACAGTGCACCAGGCTGGAGACAGTGCACCAGGCTGGAGACAGTGCACCAGGCGGGAATACAGTGCACCAGGCTGGAGACAGTGCACCAGGTGGAGACAGTGCACCAGGCTGAAGACAGTGCACCAGGCTCAAGACAGTGCACCAGGTTGAGACAGTGCACCAGGCCGGAGACAGTGCACCAGGCTGGAGACAGTGCACCAGGCTAGAGACAGTGCACCAGGCTGTAGACAGTGCACCAGGCTGGAGACAGTGCACCAGGCTGGAGACAGTGCAAGAGGCTGGAGACAGTGCACCAGGCTGAAGACAGTGCACCAGGCTGAAAACAGTGCACCAGGTTGGAGACAGTGCACCAGGCCTGGAGACAGTGCACAGGCTGGAGACAGTGCACCAGGCTGAGACAGTGCACCAGGCTGAGACAGTGCACCAGGCTGGAGACAGTGCACCAGGCTGGAGACAGTGCAAGAGGCTGGAGACAGTGCACCAGGCTGAAGACAGTGCACCAGGCTGAAAACAGTGCACCAGGCTGGAGACAGTGCACCAGGCTGGAGACAGTGCACCAGGCTGGAGACAGTGCAACAGGCTGAATACAGTGCACCAGGCTGGATACAGTGCTTCAGGCTGGAGACAGTGCACCAGGCTGGAGACAGTGCACCAGGCTGGAGACAGTGCACCAGGCTGGAGACAGTGCACCAGGCTGAATACAGTGCACCAGGCTGGAGACAGTGCACCAGGTTGGAGACAGTGCACCAGGCTGAAGACAGTGCACCAGGCTGAAAACAGTGCACCAGGTTGGAGACAGTGCACCAGGCCGGAGACAGTGCACCAGGCTGGAGACAGTGCACCAGGCTGGAGACAGTGCACCAGGCTGTAGACAGTGCACCAGGCTGGAGACAGTGCACCAGGCTGGAGACAGTGCAAGAGGCTGGAGACAGTGCACCAGGCTGAAGACAGTGCACCAGGCTGAAAACAGTGCACCAGGCTGGAGACAGTGCACCAGGCTGGAGACAGTGCAAGAGGCTGGAGACAGTGCACCAGGCTGGAGACAGTGCACCTGGCTGGAGACAGTGCACCAGGCTGGAGACAGTGCACCAGGCTGGAGACAGTGCACCAGGCTGAAGACAGTTTCAGTACTCGACTGACCTGACCACACACGTCCAGTGATCATTCTTCGGCCGGTCTTGACTACTATACCTAATAATAATAATAATAATAATAATAATAATAATAATAATAATAATAATAATAATAATAATAATAATAATAATAATAATAATAATAATAATAATAACAATATCTTTATTTACTACAAGTACATGTACAAGGTATACAGTCCTAGCTGACATCACTGACATACTGCTATATAGAAAAACCCTTGTCCATGTCCCAGGATGCGACCCACACCAGTCACTAACTCCCAGGTACCCATTTTACTGATGGATGAACATAGACAACCGGTGTAAAGAAACACGCCCAATGTTTCTACCCGCGCTGGGAATCGAACGCAGACCCTCGCCGTGTAAAGCGAGAGCTTTAGCGACCAGGCCACGGGGCACCTGATCGCCTTCCACTGATGTGCTGGCATTGTGATACTGTGTGCTAGTTAAGACACACACCAACATACACGAGAAACTAAACCATGCGGTACACATGGTGACCTTTGTAATCAGTTCTCTCAGAGAAATTCACTTCCAGGACACATTGTTTAAAAATTCTTATGAGACTCAATTACATTGTAATATATTTGGTGGTTGTTCCGACACTAGTAATTAAAACCGGCTTATGTAACTGTTGATGTTCAGTGTTGTAATGTCGCCAGTTACTGGGTGTTGTTGTTCTCGTTAAAGATGATAGGCCAGCCACAGCCAGTAGTGGTGCCTTCACCACTAGTCAGAGCAAGCAATGGTGCCTTCACCACTAGTCAGAGCTAGCAATGGTGCCTTCACCACTAGTCAGAGCTAGCAATGGTGCCTTCACCACTAGTCAGAGCTAGCAATGGTGCCTTCACCACTAGTCAGAGCTAGCAATGGTGCCTTTACCACTGGTGAGAGCTAGCAATGGTGCCTTCACCACTAGTCAAAGTTAGCAATGGCGCCTACTAGTAGTCAGAGCCAACAATAGTGCCTCCACCGCTAGTCAGAGCCATCAATGGTGCCTTCATCACAAGTCAGAGTCAACAATGGTGCCTTCACAACTAGTCAGAGCCAGCAGTGGTGCTTACTACTAGTCAATGCCAGCAATGGTGCCTTCACCACTAGTCAGAGCCAAGAATGGTGCTTACTACTAGTCAGAGCCAGCAGTGGCGCCTACCACTAGTCAGAACCAGCAATGGTGCCAACTACTAGTCAGAGCCAGCAGTGGTGCCTTCACCACTAGTCAGAGCCAGCAATGGTGACTACCACTAGTCAGAGCCAGCAATGATGCCTTCACCACTAGTCAGAGCCAGCAATGGTGGCTACCACTAAACAGAGCCAACAATGGTGCCTTCACCATTAGTCAGAGCTAGCAGTGGTGCCTCTGCCTCCTCCACCACCTCAAATACAGCTACAGTGCAGAACATATCCATCCAGGTACCTGTGGTTTGGGCCGAGTGCAGTTTTGCATTTGGCGTGCGTCACACATAACCAAATTCCTACATGTCACCGCGTAGGCTTGCTTGGGTATTGCTTGCCAGAGTGTGGCACTGTGCTGGCACAGTGTCCAAACTATGTGGTGGAAGCTGCGAGGGAGGAGGGAAGGTGGGTGAAGTTTTCTCCCATGTAGGAATAACCCAGACCCTCAAACCCTCACCTGCCACGTGCTTGCTAGCACAGTACTAGAAACTGTACTCACCTATTTGTGGTTGCATGGGTCGATTCACAGCTCCTGGCCCCGCCTCTTAGCTGGTAGCTACTAGGTTAACTCTCTCCCTGCTCCATGAGCTTCATCGTACCTCTCTTTCTGTACGGGTGTGTAGTAGGTGTGGCAGTGATGGTGTTCTCACACCAACTTTCTCCAAACTCTATTCACTGTTACTCGGTTTAACTGGTCATACCCATTTTACATAGTGTAGAGATTTGTACATACTTTCTGGTGGCGAAAATATATGTTAAAGAAAAACTATCGTCTTTCGCGGGCTCTAAGTATGCTATGAAGGAGCACAGACACAGGTGAGATTCCACAGTCACTAAAAACAACGAATATAACCCCACTCCATAAAGGTGGCAGCAAAGCAATACTAAGAACTATAGACCAATAGCTCTAACGTCCCACATCATAAAAGTCTTTGAAAGAGTTCTAAGAAGCAGGATTGCAAACCACTTGGATTCCCAACAATTACACAACCCTGGGCAACATGGGTTCAGAGCAGGTCGCTCCTGCCTCTCGCAACTACTGGACCACTATGATATGGTCTTGGATGCAGTGGAAAACAAACAGAATGAACATGTAGTATACACATATTTTGCAAAAGCCTTTCACAACTGCAATCATGGTGTAATAGCACACAAAATGCGTGCTAAAGGGATAACTGGCAAAGTAGGCAGATGGATTTTCAACTTTCTAACCAATTGAACACAAAGAGTAGTGGTAAACAGAGTTAAATCGGAAGCTATCATGGCACAGTACTCCCCCCCATCCTGTTCCTCATCCTCATATCAAACATAGACAGAAATGTAAACCATAGCACCGTATCATCCTCTGCAGACGATACTAGGATCTGCATGAGAGTGTCATCCATTGAGGACACAGTAAATCTTCAAAAAAGATATAAACCAAGTTTTCCAATGGGCAACGGAGAACAATATGATGTTCAATGAAGACAAATTCCAACTACTCCGTTATGGAAAACTGGAGGAAATAATAGCTAGAACTGAGTATATTACAAACTCTAATCACACAGTAGAGAGGAAAAGTAATGTGAAGGACCTGGGAGTGGTAATGTCTGAGGGTCTCACCTTCAAGGACCACAACAATGCCACGATCACATCTGCGAGGAAACTGATAGGATGGATAATGAGAACATTCAAGACAAGAGATGCCATGCCAATGATGATCCTTTTTAAATCACTTGTTCTCTCTAGGCTGGAATACTGCTGTACATTAACATCACCATTCAAGGCAGGTGAAATAGCAGATCTAGAGAATGTACAGAGAACCTTTACTGCACGTATAAGTTCCGTCACACCTTATTTTGATTTGTACTCAGTGGAACGCAGGCGAGAGAGAGACATCATAATTTACACCTGGAAAATTCTAGAGGGACTGGTTCCTAATCTGCACACAGAAATTACTCCCTACGAAAGCAAAAGACTTGGCAAGCGATGCAACATAATCCCAGTGAAAAGTAGGGGCGCCATTAGTACACTAAGAGAAAACACAATAAGTGTCCGGGGCCCAAGACTGTTCAACAGCCTCCCACCAGCCATAAGGGGAATTACCAATAGACCCCTGGTTGTCTTCAAGAGGGAGCTGGACAGATACCTAAAGTCGGCGCCGGATCAACCTAGCTGTGGTTCGTACGTTGGACTACGTGCAGCCAGCAATAACAGCCTAGTTGATCAGTCCCGGATCCAACGGGACGCCTGATCATGGACCGAGCCGCGGGGGCATTGATTCCCGGAATACCCTCCAGGTAGGTTGTGTATACTTTATTCTTCATCTTTGATCTATTGACTATGGTGTAAACTGATATTTAGCACTTCCCGGTACTCTAGAGCCCCTGAGAGCAGTGTTCTTCATGACAGTAGCACAAGAACACATCCGTCCGTGGACGGTAGCACAGTAGCTTCCCATACATAAAAAATCTAGAAACCAGGACCAAAAAAAGAATTAACAGGAATGCATTTGTTAGAGAGAGGCACACAGAAACAGGCAGACTGTAAGAGAGAAATGTAGACAGAACAATACTGAGGGATGTGTCCAGCTTCGATAACATGTAAACTAAAAAACTCAGAACTACAAAAATGACGCTACAGAAGCAGCATCCTTACTAAGAACCCTCTAATGTAGACCTTACTGAGAACCCTCTAATGTAGACCTTACTGAGAACCCTCTAATGTAGACCTTACTGAGAACCCTCTAATGTAGACCTTACTGAGAACCCTCTAATGTAGACCTTACTGAGAACCCTCTAATGTAGACCTTACTGAGAACCCTCTAATGTAGACCTTACTGAGAACCCTCTAATGTAGACCTTACTGAGAACCCTCTAATGTAAACCTTACTGAGAACCTTCTAATGTAAACCTTACTGAGAGCCTTCTAATGTAAACCTTACTGAGAACCCTCTAATATAGACCTTACTGAGAACCCTCTAATGTAGACCTTACTGAGAACCCTCTAATGTAGACCATACTGAGAACCCTATAATGTAGACCTTACTGAGAACCCTCTAATGTAGACCTTACTGAGAACCCTCTAATGTAGACCTTACTGAGAACCCTTTAATGTAGACCTTACTGAGAACCCTCTAATGTAGACCTTACTGAGAACCCTCTAATGTAGACCTTACTGAGAACCTCTAAACTATGAAACCTTACTGAGAGCCTTCTAATGTAAACCTTACTGAGAACCCTCTAATGTAGACCTTACTGAGAACCCTCTAATGTAAACCATACTGAGAACCCTCTAATGTAGACCTTACTGAGAACCCTCTAATGTAGACCTTACTGAGAACCCTCTAATGTAGACCTTACTGAGAACCCTCTAATGTAGACCTTACTGAGAACCTTCTAATGTAAACCTTACTGAGAACCCTCTAATGTAGACCTTACTGAGAACCCTCTAATGTAGACCTTACTGAGAACCCTCTAATGTAAACCTTACTGAGAACCCTCTAATGTAGACCTTACTGAGAACCCTCTAATGTAAACCTTACTGAGAACCCTCTAATGTAGACCTTACTGAGAACCCTCTAATGTAAACCTTACTGAGAACCCTCTAATATAAACATTACTGAGAACCTCTAATATAAACCTTTCTGAGAACCCTCTAATGTAAACCTTACTGAGAAACCTCCGATGTAAACCTTACTGAGAATCCTTGGATGTAAACCTTACTGAGAACCCTCTAATGTAAACCTAACTGAGAAACCTCCGATGTAAACCTTACTGAGAACTTTCTAATGTAAAACTTACTGAGAACCCTCCAATATAAACCTTACTGAGAACCCTCTGATGTAAACCTTACTGAGAACCCTTTAATGTAAACCTTACTGAGAACCCTCTAATGTAAACCTTACTGAGAACCCTCTAATGTAAACTTTACTGAGAACCCTCTAATATAAACATTACTGAGAACCCTCTAATATAAACCTTACTGAGAACCCTCTAATGTAAACCTAACTGAGAAACCTTCGATGTAAACCATACTGAGAACCTTCTAATGTAAACCTTACTGAGAACCCTCCAATATAAACCTTACTGAGAACCCTCCGATGTAGACCTTACTGAGAACCCTCCGATGTAAACCTTACTGAGAAACCTCCGATGTAAACCTTACTGAGAACCCTCCGATGTAAAACTTACTGAGAACCCTACGATGTAAACCTTACTGAGAAACCTCCAATATAAACCTTACTGAGAACCCTCTGATGTAAACCTTACTGAGAACCTTCTAATGTAAACCTTACTGAGAACCCTCCGATGTAAACCTTACTGAGAACCCTCCAATATAAACCTTACTGAGAACCCTTAAATATAAACCTTACTGAGAACCCTCCGATGTAAACCGTACTGAGAACCCTCCGATGTAAACCTTACTGAGAACCCTCCGATGTAAACCTTACTGAGAACCCTCTTAGGTAAACCTTACTGAGAACCCTCCGATGTAAACCTTACTGAGAACCCTCTGATGTAAACCTTACTGAGAACCCTCCGATGTAAACCTTATTGAGAACCCTCCGATATAAACCTTACTGAGAACCCTCCGATATAAACTTTACTGAGAACCCTCCGATGTAAACCTTACTGAGAACCCTCCTATATAAACCTTACTGAGAACCCTCCGTTGTAAATCTTACTGAGAACCCTCCGATATAAACCTTACTGAGAACCCTCCTTTTTAAACCTTATTGAGAACCCTCCGATATAAACCTTACTGAGAACCCTCCGTTGTAAACCTTACTGAGAACCCTCCGATATAAACCTTACTGAGAACCCTCCGTTTTAAACCTTACTGAGAACCCTCCGATATAAACCTTACTGAGAACCCTCCGATGTAAACCTTACTGAGAACCCTCCGATGTAAACCTTACTGAGAACCCTCCGATGTAAACCTTACTGAGAACCCTCCGATATAAACCTTACTGAGAACCCTCCGATGTAAACCTTACTGAGAACCCTCCGATATAAACCTTACTGAGAACCCTCCGATGTAAACCTTACTGAGAACCCTCCGATGTAAACCTTACTGAGAACCCTCCGATATAAACCTTACTGAGAACCCTCAATAGGTACTCTGATATAGTTGTAAGATAAGGTTTTGCAGCACCAGGGTCACCACTCTGACGAAGAACAACACATGTAACATTACTTTTATTTATATTCATGGAAAGCACTGAACCTTCATGGGCAATACACCATCACACAGCAGAGGTGAAACAGATTGTAGAGAGAGAGAGAGAAAAAAAAAAAGAGGGCAGTCACAGTTGTTGTAGCATGTCAGAACTCTCATATCTCCCCCCTCATACAGGTTATGTGCAGCAGGGGGAAGGGGAGGGGAAGGGGGAAGTGGGAAGGGGAGGGGAGGGGAAGGGAAAGAGGGGAAGATACTTAATGTTCAATAACTTAAGTATGACTGGTCTCTTGGTATTGGAGTGAGTCATGGTGGTTGTGGTGGTAGTGGTAGTGGTGGTGGTGGCGGTGGTGGTGGTGGTAGTGGTGGTGGTGGTGGTAGTAGTGGCGGTGGTGGTGGTGGCAGTGGTGGTGGTGGCAGTGGTGGTGGTGGTAGTGGCGGTGGTGGCAGTGGCGGTGGTGGTGGTGGTGGTAGCGGTGGTGGCGGTGGTGGTGGTGGTGGTGGTGGCGGTGGTGGTGGAGGTGGTGGTGGTGGTGGTGGTGGTAGCATAGCGGTTAGGGTGGTGATAGTGGTGACGAACACAGAAATTGGCAAAGTTATGAGACTGTACAGAAGCCCGAAGAATAGAAGAATCGAACTCAGATTATGAATAAGACTGGAGGTCACACTGGAGGTCACACTGGAGGTCACACTGGAGGTCACACTGGAGATCACACTGGAGGTCACACTGGAGGTCACACTGGAGGTCACACTGGAGGTCACACTGGAGGTCAGACTGGAGGTCAGACTGGAGGTCACACTGGAGATCACACTGGAGGTCACACTGGAGGTCACACTGGAGGTCAGACTGGAGGTCACACTGGAGGTCACACTGGAGGTCATATTGTTCTTCCCTGGGGGTCAAGGAGTCTTTAGCTGAATCTATTAGAGTCCAGGTGAATCTCATAACAGAAGATGGAGAGAGAGAGAACAGCAACAACAGTGTTAACAATTATCACACTAACCATACCACGGGTGGGTTCGAACCCGCGGTCAGAGAGTCTCAAAACTCTGACCGCTGGTTCGAACCCCACCCGTGGTATGGTTTGTCATTAAGATTTCGTGAGTCAATTATCACACTACTGTGAAGCCTAGCATGTTCAGTCAGTGCTGGGGGCTGTGCGGGTTCAGTCAGTGCTGGGGCTGTGCGGGTTCAGTCAGTGCTGGGGCTGTGCGGGTTCAGTCAGTGCTGGGGGCTGTGCGGGTTCAGTCAGTGCTGGGGCTGTGCGGGTTCAGTCAGTGCTGGGGCTGTGCGGGTTCAGTCAGTGCTGGGGCTGTGCGGGTTCAGTCAGTGCTGGGGGCTGTGCGGGTTCAGTCAGTGCTGGGGGCTGTGCGGGTTCAGTCAGTGCTGGGGGCTGTGCGGGTTCAGTCAGTGCGGGGGCTGTGCGGGTTCAGTCAGTGCTGGGGCTGTGCGGTCTCGTCAGTGCTGGGGCTGTGCGGGTTCAGTCAGTGCTGGGGGCTGTGCGGGTTCAGTCAGTGCTGGGGCTGTGCGGGTTCAGTCAGTGCTGGGGGCTGTGCGGGTTCAGTCAGTGCTGGGGCTGTGCGGGTTCAGTCAGTGCTGGGGGCTGTGCGGGTTCAGTCAGTGCTGGGGCTGTGCGGGTTCAGTCAGTGCTGGGGGCTGTGCGGGTTCAGTCAGTGCTGGGGCTGTGCGGGTTCAGTCAGTGCTGGGGCTGTGCGGGTTCAGTCAGTGCTGGGGCTGTGCGGTTCAGTCAGTGCTGGGGCTGTGCGGTTCAGTCAGCTGGGCTGTGGGTTCAGTCAGTGCTGGGGCTGTGCGGGTTCAGTCATGCTGGGGCTGTGCGGGTTCAGTCAGTGCTGGGGCTGTGCGGGTTCAGTCAGTGCTGGGGCTGTGCGGGTTCAGTCAGTGCGGGGCTTGGGTTCAGTCAGTGCTGGGGGCTGTGCGGGTTCAGTCGGGTGCGGGTTCAGTCAGTGCTGGGGGCTGTGCGGGTTCAGTCAGTGATGGGGGCTGCGGGTTCATCAGTGTGGGCTGTGCGGTTCAGTCAGTGGTGGGGCTGTGCGGGTTCAGTCAGTGCTGGGGGCTGTGCGGTTCAGTCAGTGCTGGGGGCTGTGCGGGTTCAGTCAGTGCTGGGGACTGTGCGGGTTCAGTCAGTGCGGGGGCTGTGCGGGTTCAGTCAGTGCTGGGGGCTGTGCGGGTTCAGTCAGTGCTGTGGACTGTGCGGGTTCAGTCAGTGCGGGGGCTGTGCGGGTTCAGTCAGTGCTGGGGCTGTGCGGGTTCAGTCAGTGCTGGGGCTGTGCGGGTTCAGTCAGTGCTGGGGGCTGTCGGGTTCAGTCAGTGCTGGGGCTGTGCGGGTTCAGTCATGCTGGGGGCTGTGCGGGTTCAGTCAGTGCTGGGGGCTGTGCGAGTTCAGTCATGCTGGGGCTGTGCGGGTTCAGTCAGTGCTGGGGCTGTGCGGGTTCAGTCAGTGCTGGGGCTGTGCGGGTTCAGTCAGTGCTGGGGCTGTGCGGGTTCAGTCAGTGCGGGTTCAGTCAGTGCTGGGGCTGTGCGGGTTCAGTCAGTGCGGGGCGTGCGGGTTCAGTCAGTGCTGGGCAGTGCGGGTTCAGTCAGTGCTGGGGCTGTGCGGGTTCAGTCAGTGCTGGGGGCTGTGCGGTTCAGTCAGTGCTGGGGCTGTGCGGGTTCAGTCAGTGTGGGGACTGTGCGGGTTCAGTCAGTGCGGGCGTGCGGTTCAGTCAGTGCTGGGCTGCGGGTTCAGTCAGTGCTGGGGACTGTGCGGGTTCAGTCAGTGCGGGGCTGTGCGGGTTCAGTCAGTGCTGGGGCTGTGCGGGTTCAGTCAGTGCTGGGACTGTGCGGGTTCAGTCAGTGCTGGGGGCTGTGCGGGTTCAGTCAGTGCTGTGGACTGTGCGGTTCAGTCAGTGCTGGGGGCTGTGCGGGTTCAGTCAGTGCTGGGGGCTGTGCGGTTCAGTCAGTGCTGGGGCTGTGCGGTTCAGTCAGTGCTGGGGCTGTGCGGGTTCAGTCAGTGCTGGGGGCTGTGCGGGTTCAGTCAGTGCTGGGGCTGTGCGGGTTCAGTCAGTGCTGGGGCTGTGCGGTTCAGTCAGTGCTGGGGCTGTGCGGTTCAGTCAGTGCTGGGGCTGTGCGGGTTCAGTCAGTGCTGGGGCTGTGCGGGTTCAGTCAGTGCTGGGAGCTGTGCGGGTTCATCAGTGCTGGAGTCGTGCGGGTTCAGTCAGTGCTGGGGCTGTGCGGTTCAGTCAGTGCTGGGGCTGTGCGGGTTCAGTCAGTGCTGGGGCTGTGCGGGTTCAGTCAGTGCTGGGGATGTGCGGGTTCAGTCAGTGCTGGGGCTGTGCGGTTCAGTCAGTGCTGGGGCTGTGCGGGTTCAGTCAGTGCTGGGGACTGTGCGGTTCAGTCAGTGCGGGGCTGTGCGGGTTCAGTCAGTGCTGGGGGCTGGTGGGTTCAGTCAGTGCTGGTGTGCGGGTTCAGTCAGTGCTGGGGCTGTGCGGGTTCAGTCAGTGCTGGGACTGTGCGGGTTCAGTCAGTGCTGGGGCTGTGCGGGTTCAGTCAGTGCTGGGGCTGTGCGGGTTCAGTCAGTGCTGGGGCTGTGCGGGTTCAGTCAGTGCTGGGGGCTGTGCGGGTTCAGTCAGTGCTGGGGGCTGTGCGGGTTCAGTCAGTGCTGGGGGCGCGGGTTCAGTCAGTGCTGGGGGCTGTGCGGGTTCAGTCAGTGCTGGGGGCTGTGCGGGTTCAGTCAGTGCTGGGGGCTGTGCGGGTTCAGTCAGTGCTGGGGGCTGTGCGGGTTCAGTCCTCTGGCCACTCAAATTCCCTCAGAAAACACATAACATAGCGAAGGTAAGTTTACAAAAAGTTACGCTCCCTGGGGAGATTTTTTTTAAACTATGAATTGAGGAAAAAGTCAAATTTGAACGACTTCTTGTGATAATATGTCATCATACTATCATACCTACTAAATGTGTCACTGTACCATCATACCTGCTGTATGTGGCGGGTCATCATGTGACTAAGACCAGCGTCAGGAGGTGTTGATTCACCGGGAATTCACCCGGCCCGGGTCTTTACCAGATGGCGACCCGGCTCCGGCTCCCTGGCGTGGGAGTGTCAGAGACCTATGTCTCCCATGGGAGGGGGTACCCCTCAGCGGCGGGACCAACTGGTCCCAGGCCTAGCCACATTCCCCACCAGCACGAGGCAGTGGTAGATAGATGCTAGGCCACTCTGTTCTGCCACCTTCCCCGCCCCAAGGAGGCTGACGGGAAGGGCAGGCTTTCGAACCGCAGATGGTAGCAAGCTCCAGCCTTGGCACCTACCCTGCCCTAGAAGGGCTGGGCATGGTGATCGACCAGCGTCAAGAAACACTTGTTCTGTTTCCTGACAAATCTTACCTAACTTTATTCTTCTCTGCAATGTTCTATACTAAGACAATGTAAGTTGAACTCTGCTGTTATCTGATATTTTATGTTGTCATATTATTAATGGTATATGTTTTAATTAAAAGTTTTACTAGTGTGAACGAATATTATTATCGTAATGTTATTGTATGTTTTTAGATTTGACGATGGATCAAGAAACATCCGAAACATTAAATTAAGTGGATTATCTGATAAAATAGTATTCTTAGTGTTATTGTCTCTCTCTCTCCCTCTCTCTCTCTTTCTCTCTCCCTCTGGGAACACATCCAGTTCGGTTTTCCAGGAATAACGACAATAAAATTTATCCTGGCAACTGGAGTGGCTTGTGAGTTCTGTGTACTGAGTTAGCCTATGAGTTTTCCTGGTTCTTGGTAATGCTGCCTTTGTCGTCTGTTGCGGTGCTGCTGTTGTGGTGCTGTTGCTGTGGTGTTTCTGTTGTTGAACTGTTGGTGTAGTGCTTCTGTTTTGGTGCTGTTGTTGTGGTGTTTCTGCTGTGGTGCTGTTGCGGTGCTTTTGTTGTGGTGCTGTTGTTGAGGTTCTGGTATGGTGCTGATTCTGTTATGGTGC
The DNA here is from genome assembly GCA_009830355.1 of Cherax destructor. Classification (NCBI taxonomy): domain Eukaryota; kingdom Metazoa; phylum Arthropoda; class Malacostraca; order Decapoda; family Parastacidae; genus Cherax; species Cherax destructor. The sequence continues at coordinate 24,170 of WNWK01010134.1, read as the reverse complement.
TTCTGTTCTGGTCCTTCTGTTATGGTGTTGCTGTTGTGGTGCTGCTGTTGTGGCGTTTCTGTTATGGTGCTGTTGTGGTGGTGTTTCTGTTATGGTGCTGCTGTTGTGGTGTTTCTGTTGGTGCTGTTGTTGATGTTTCTGTTGGTGCTGTTGTGGTGGTGTTTCTGTTGTGGTGCTGTTGTTGATGTGCTGTTGTTGTTGTTGTGTTGTTGTTGTTGTGGTGCTGTTATTGTAGTATTTCTGTTTTGGTGATGCTGTTGACTTGTTCTGTTGTGGTGCTGTTATTGTGGTGTTCCTGTTGTTTTTCTGTTGTTGTTGTGTTTCTGTTGTGGTGCTGTTATTGTAGTGTTTCTGTTGTGGTGCTGTTGTTGTGGTGTTTCTGTTGTGGTGGTATTTCTGTTGTGGTGGTGTTTCTGTTGTTTTGCTGTTGTTATTGTGTTTCTGTTGTGGTACTGTTGTTGTGTTTCTGTTGTGGTGCTGTTGTTGTGGTGTTTCTGTTGTGGTGCTGTTGTTGTGGTGTTTCTGTTGTGGTGCTGTTGTTGTGGTGCTGTTTCTGTTGTTTTGCTGTTGTTGTGTTTCTGTTGTGGTGCTGTTGAGGTGTTTCTGTTGTGGTGCTGTTGAGGTGTTTCTGTTGTGGTGCTGTTATTGCAGTGTTTCTGTTATGATGCTGCTCTTGTGTTGTTTCTCTTGTGATGCTGCTGTTGAGGTGTTTCTGTTGTGGTGCTGTTGTTGAGGTGTTTCTGTTGTGGTGTTTCTGTTGTGGTGCTGTTGTTGTGGCATTTCTGTTGTGGTGTTTCTGTTGTTGTGGTGTTGTTGTTGTGGTGCTGTTGTTGTGGTGCTGTTGTTGTGGTGTTTCTATTGTGGTGCTGTTTTGTTGTTGTTGTGGTGCTGTTGTTTTTTTGTTGTGGTGCTGTTGTTGTGGCGTTTCTCTTGTGATGTCGTGTGGGTTCTTGATGGTGGCTTTGGTAATAACACAAACACAGATTGGTTGGTAACTTATATTGGTGATAATAATGGGAGAACACTCAGACCTGACCTGTCGTCTCTGTACTCTGCTCTGAACTGACGCTGGTGAGCGAGAGATGCTCACGGCATTCAAAGGGTGACCTCTGACATAGCTAGGTCAGCAGAAAGACTAGTAACGACAGTGATCACGTGAAAGGCTTGCGACTCACTAACAGTTGGTAAGATACAGAATACTACTACTGACAGCTCGGCCATGTTACGTATAGCATCCCGACATACAGCTAATACAAACTAGGGGTGACAGGCATACGGCTCTGGGCTGATTCTATACAGTGTCAAAGTACACAACAGTTGAACATTATAACTATACATAAGGATATTATCGAGATGGAAATCAATGTAATGGATCTTATTGTAATGGATTACAAGGTATGATATATCACAATTCATAGGTATTAATATGCTCAACGGTGGAATAGTACAATAAAAGAGATAAAAAAATGATCGATCAATCTGTATTCATGTGATCTACGGATTCTGAGGAAATATATTTACAAAGAAGGAAGTGTTTAACAGACAAGGCAGACTTGGTGCACTCAAATCTTACTGTTAAATCTCAGAGAGAATGTGAACACACAAAAAAATTTTCTTGAATAATACTAAGTTAATATTGCAGCAGACAGTTGAAATACAAGTTAAACTATATTATTCATCTATACAGGTTATTTACATTTAACCCCAACTCTGCTAGGGTGAGATCGACATATGCAGAATGATTATTATCTCTGGGAGGATCAAACTCTGTTGCAATGGGTAACTCAATTTGTGGTTGAGGAAGATTTAAATTGGTATTTACAAATGATACTTGAGGATTTCTCAATATTTGTCCTGTATGTAGGGAATAACGACATTCAGGTTGATCGTCTGACTGATTTAGAGGGTACAGCATCAGGAGGATTGTCAGAGTCTATCTCATTTGTCTGGTTGTCAGGGACCTCGTCCTCATCGCATACTAACTTCATATGATCTAAATGTGATTATTTATACTGACCAGTATTGATTTCTCTAATCTTATACTTACTGCCATTAATATGTTCAACTATTCGATAAGGACCAACAAATTTTTGGTCGAGATTAGGCATTGCAGATGTTTTGTTAAAGTTAGTCAGTATAACTCTCGAACCTACTTTAACTTTGGTCAGTTTTGCTTGAGTATTAGTTACTCTTGTAAATTCTGCTGTTGACTTAAGAAGTGTTTCACGGATCCTTCTGAAAACACTTTGAGCTTGGCTGGTACGAGTTGCTATGAAATCATCAGGATTGTAATTTGGTTTCGGATTAGAATATAACAACTCATAAGGCAAACGCTTATCGACACCGTACAATGCATAATGTGGAGTGTCACCTATTGAAGCATTGTAAGCAGAATTTATTGCACAATGAACATCAGGTATAACTTCATCCCAGGTTGCACTATTGGGATTGATAGTAGCTCTCAAGACATCAAGTACTTTCTTATTAGTTCTTTCCACTAAACCATTACTGGCAGGATGGTGAGGAACAATGGTCGATTTAGAGATCTTGTAGAAAGTACACAAATTTTCAAGAATCTCATTACAGAATTCACCTCCATTATCTGTTACTAGGCACTTAGGAGTGGTATGTCTGCAGATTATACGTTCTTTAAACCCTTTAGTTACTGTTTTGGCAGTCTTATCTGCAATAGGAACATACAATATCTGGTGAAATTATCTACCATAACACACAGATGTTTGTTGCCCTGGAGGGAACATTGGAAATTAGTTAACAGATCTAGTGCAACTCTTTCCTATGGTTCGCTAGTAGTAGGATACACCTGGATAGTATTAGGACCAGTAACATTGCCTTTATGTTGCATGCAGACACTACATTTCTTAACATACTCAGTAATATCAGTTGACATACGAGGCCAAAAGTATTTCAATCTGGCTTGTTTTACTGAATGATCCATACCAGGGTGTGCAACACCTGGTACATTGTGAACTATCTGTAAGGCTACATTCACTAGTGACTGTGGAATTACTAACTGGTATACCCTTCTACTAGGAGTACCCAGCTCGGCTGTTCGATACAGTAATTCTTGGTTCGTGACAAAGTCACTGATGGGTGCTGGTGGCTTCACAGTAAGAATAAGATCTTGCTGGAGCAGGAATCGAATCACACCAGACCACTTGGGATCTGTTCTTTGAGCATTCTTTATGTCCTCAGCACTAAATGGAGGATCTGCAGTTATTATACTAACATGTCGTGATAAAGCATCTGCAACTACATTTGACTTGCCAGGTAAATGTTCAAAGGTAGGGTTGAACTCTTGGATAGTCAAGGACCATCTGGCTAGTCTTCCAGTAGGTTGTTTGTTCTGGAATAAAGGTATCAGTGGGGCATGGTCTGTCAAGACATGAACAGAGTACTGATATATAATGTCTCAGAAGTGCTTCAAAGACCATACTATCACTAAGGCTTCTTGCTCAGTTACTGTATAATTATGTTCAGCCTTTGTGAGGACTCGGCTAGCAAATGCAACTGTGTTGTACTTGCTACCGGTCTTTTGAGCTAGGATAGCCCCTATGCTAATTGAACTAGCATCAGTTGTTAGGTAGAAAGGCTTAGAAAAATCTGGAAATTTCAAAATTGGAGCAGATGTTAGCTTTTCTTTGAGAGTTTGAAATGCTCTTTCTTGACGGAAAGTCCAAACTAATGGAGCATCTTTCTTAAGCAACTCAGTTAGAGGAGCTCCTATGGAAGAAAAATTGGCAATGAAAGATCTATAAAAACTTGCTAAGCCCACAAAGGATCTTACAGCATCAGCAGTTTTGGGAGATGGAAAATTTAATACTGTAGTTACTTTACTTTGGTCAGTCGTAACCCCTCTAGGAGTGACTACGTGACCAAGAAACTTGATTTCTGATCTGAAAAATTGACATTTAGAGTTTGATCTTTAAATTGGCTTCAAGCTTACCAAGTACCATGTCAAGTCTTTTCAAGTGCATATCCACGTCTTCTGACATGACAATCACATCATCTAAGTACACCATAAGTGCATTACCTATGAGGCCTCTAAAGATATTAGTCATTAGCCTCGAGAATGTGATAGGTGAAGAGTGTAAACCGAAAGCCATACGGAGGAAGTGATAATGACCTGTTGGGGTGGAGAATGCGGTTAGC
>WNWK01010134.1:0-15000 GCA_009830355.1 Cherax destructor | reverse complement strand
ACATAAATACTTTTTCATTAAATCTTCTTTTATAAAATTTATTTTATTAGCATTTTTTTTTAACCGGCAGGATCTTGCTCCATAATGGAGGAGGCATTTAGAGGCAGGATCTTGCTCCATGATGGAGGAGGCATTTTGAGACCGGATCTTGCTCCATGATGGAGGAGGCATTTAGAGGCAGGATCTTGCTCCATGATGGAGGAGGCATTTAGAGGCAGGATCTTGCTCCATGATGGAGGAGGCATTTAGAGGCAGGATCTTGCTCCATGACGGAGGAGGCATTTAGAGGCAGGATCTTGCTCCATGACGGAGGAGGCATTTAGAGGCAGGATCTTGCTCCATGATGGAGGAGGCATTTAGAGGCAGGATCTTGCTCCATGATGGAGGAGGCATTTAGAGGCAGGATCTTGCTCCATGATGGAGGAGGCATTTAGAGGCAGGATCTTGCTCCATGACGGAGGAGGCATTTAGAGGCAGGATCTTGCTCCATGCCACACTTTCAGAAAAAATGCTGACATTCTTCGAAGAGCTAAGGGCTAAGCGTTCTAAATTGACCTGGAAACTCTCCCGACCTCAACCCAACTGAGAATCTATGGGCAATAACCAAACACAGGATCACGAAACAGCATTGTTCAGCTGTGGAGAAGTTAATTGCTGCTGTTATTAGGACCTGGTGCCACCACGAAGAACTTGCCAAAATGTGTTCAACATTAGTCGATTCTGTGCTAAACCGTGTAGCAATACCGTGTATTTTACAAGTAAACATTAAATTTCCAAATAAATATCATATTTCATCAGTGTCTCAATATGCACACTACTGTTTACTACTACTGTTGGTAGTGTTGTTTACTACTACTGTTGGTAGTGTTGTTTACTACTGCTGTTGGTAGTGTTGTTTACTACTGCTGTTGGTAGTGTTGTTTACTACTGCTGTTGGTAGTGTTGTTTACTACTGCTGTTCGTAGTGTTGTTTACTACTGCTGTTGGTAGTGTTGTTTACTACTGCTGTTGGTAGTGTTGTTTACTACTGCTGTTGGTAGTGTTGTTTACTACTGCTGTTGGTAGTGTTGTTTACTACTCCCTGTTGGTAGTGTTGTTTACTACTGTTGTTGGTAGTGTTGTTTACTACTGCTGTTGTAGTGTGTTTACTACTGCTGTTGGTAGTGTTGTTTACTACTGCTGTTGGTAGTGTTGTTTACTACTGCTGTTGGTAGTGTTGTTTACTACTGCTGTTGGTAGTGTTGTTTACTACTGCTGTTGGTAGTGTTGTTTACTACTGCTGTTGGTAGTGTTGTTTACTACTGCTGTTGGTAGTGTTGTTTACTACTGCTGTTGGTAGTGTTGTTTACTACTGTGTTGGTAGTGTTGTTTACTACTGCTGTTGGTAGTGTTGTTTACTACTGCTGTTGGTAGTGTTGTTTACTACTGCTGTTGGTAGTGTTGTTTACTTCTACTGTTGGTAGTATTGTTTACTACTGCTGTTGGTAGTGTTGTTTACTACTACTGTTGGTAGTGTTGTTTACTACTGCTGTTGGTAGTGTTGTTTACTACTGCTGTTGGTAGTGTTGTTTACTACTGCTGTTGGTAGTGTTGTTTACTACTGCTGTTGGTAGTGTTGTTTACTACTGCTGTTGTTAGTGTTGTTTACTACTACTGTTGGTAGTGTTGTTTACTACTGCTGTTGGTAGTGTTGTTTACTACTGCTGTTGGTAGTGTTGTTTACTACTGCTGTTGGTAGTGTTGTTTACTACTGCTGTTGGTAGTGTTGTTTACTACTGCTGTTGGTAGTGTTGTTTACTACTGCTGTTGGTAGTGTTGTTTACTACTGCTGTTGGTAGTGTTGTTTACTACTGCTGTTGGTAGTGTTGTTTACTACTACTGTTGGTAGTATTGTTTACTATCTGTTGGTAGTGTTGTTTACTACTCTGTTGGTAGTGTTGTTTACTACTGCTGTTGGTAGGTTGTTTACTACTGCTGTTGGTAGTGTTGTTTACTACTGCTGTTGTAGTGTTGTTTACTACTGCTGTTGGTAGTTTGTTTACTACTACTGTTGGTAGTGTTGTTTACTCTGACTGTTGGTAGTTTGTTTACTACTCTGTTGAGTAGTGTTGTTTATACTGCTGTTGGTAGTGTTGTTTACTACTGCTGTTGGTAGTGTTGTTTACTACTACTGTTGGTAGTGTTGTTTACTACTACTGTTGGTAGTTTGTTTATCTGCTGTTGGTAGTTTGTTTACTACGACTGTTGGTAGTGTTGTTTACTACTGCTGTTGGTAGTGTTGTTTACTACTGCTGTTGGTAGCGTTGTTTACTACTACTGTTGGTAGTGTTGTTTACTTACTACTGTTGGTAGTTTGCTTACTACTGCTGTTGTTAGTGTGTTTATACTCTTTGGTAGTGTTGTTTACTACTCTGTTGGTAGTGTTGTTTACTACTACTGTTGGTATGTTGTTTACTACTACTGTTGGTAGTGTTGTTTACTTCTACTGTTGGTAGTATTGTTTACTACTGCTGTTGGTAGTGTTGTTTACTACTACTGTTGGTAGTGTTGTTTACTACTGCTGTTGGTAGTGTTGTTTACTACTACTGTTGGTAGTGTTGTTTACTACTGCTGTTGGTAGTGTTGTTTACTACTGCTGTTGGTATGTTGTTTACTACTATGTTGGTAGTGTTGTTTACTACTCTGTTGGTAGTGTTGTTTACTACTTGTTGGTAGTGTTGTTTACTACTCTGTTGGTAGTGTTGTTTACTACTGCTGTTGGTAGTGTTGGTTACTACTACTGTTGGTAATGTTGTTTACTATACTATGGTAGTGTTTACTAGTAAGATGTTAAGGAGTTTAGTAATGTGATGAGTAGTGTGGTATCAGTGTGTTGGCTGGTGTTGGCATACTATAGTGGTCTGGGCAGCTGGGGGGGGGGGGGGGGGGGGGGGGGGGGGGGGGGGGGGGGGGGGGGGGGGGGGGGGGGGGGGGGGGGGGGGGGGGGGGGGGGGGGGGGGGTAGTTTGTTTACTCTGCTGTTGGTAGTGTTTTTACTACGCTGTTGGTAGTGTTGTTTACTACTGCTGTTGGTAGTGTTGTTTACTACTGCTGTTGGTAGTGTTGTTTACTACTGCTGTTGGTAGTGTTGTTTACTACTGCTGTTGGTAGTGTTGTTTACTACTGCTGTTGGTAGTGTTGTTTACTACTGCTGTTTGGTAGTGTTGTTTACTACTGCTGTTGGTAGTGTTGTTTACTACTGCTGTTGGTAGTGTTGTTTACTACTGCTGTTGGTAGTGTTGTTTACTACTGTTGTTGGTAGTGTTGTTTACTACTGCTGTTCGTAGTGTTGTTTACTACTGCTGTTGGTAGTGTTGTTTACTACTGCTGTTGGTAGTGTTGTTTACTGACTGTTGGTAGTGTTGTTTACTACTGCTGTTGGTAGTGTTGTTTACTACTGCTGTTGGTAGTGTTGTTTACTACTGCTGTTGGTAGTGTTGTTTACTACTGCTGTTGGTAGTGTTGTTTACTACTGCTGTTGGTAGTGTTGTATACTGCTGTTGGTAGTGTTGTTTACTACTCTGTTGGTAGTGTTGTTTACTACTGCTGTTGGTAGTGTTGTTTACTACGCTGTTGGTAGTGTTGTTTACTACTGCTGTTGGTAGTGTTGTTTACTACTGCTGTTGGTAGTGTTGTTTACTACTGCTGTTGGTAGTGTTGTTTACTTACTCTGTTGGTAGTGTTGTTTACTACTGCTGTTGGTAGTGTTGTTTACTACTGCTGTTGGTAGTGTTGTTTACTACTGCTGTTGGTAGTGTTGTTTACTACTGCTGTTGGTAGTGTTGTTTACTACTACTGTTGGTAGTGTTGTTTACTACTGCTGTTGGTAGTGTTGTTTACTACTGCTGTTGGTAGTGTTGTTTACTACTGCTGTTGGTAGTGTTGTTTACTACTGCTGTTGGTAGTGTTGTTTACTTCTACTGTTGGTAGTATTGTTTACTACTGCTGTTGGTAGTGTTGTTTACTACTGCTGTTGGTAGTGTTGTTTACTACTACTGTTGGTAGTGTTGTTTACTACTGCTGTTGGTAGTGTTGTTTACTACTACTGTTGGTAGTGTTGTTTACTACTACTGTTGGTAGTGTTGTTTACTACTACTGTTGGTAGTGTTGTTTACTAGTACTGTTGGTAGTATTGTTACTATACTGTTGTTAGTGTTGTTTACTACTTCTGTTGGTAGTGTTGTTTACTACTCTGTTGGTAGTGTTGTTTACTACTTCTGTTGGTAGTGTTGGTTACTACTACTGTTGGTAATGTTGTTTACTAGTACTACTGGTAGTGTTTACTAGTAATGATGTTAAGGGAGTTTAGTAGTGTTGATAGAAGTAGTAGTGGTATCAGTAGTGTTGGCTGGCTGGGTTGGCATACAGTATAGTGGTCTGGGCAGCTTTCTCTTCAATTGTGCCTGCAGTAATGGGTGTATTACTACCTTCTGTCTGTGTTCTCTTCTCTTCTTTAGATATCCTTAAAAGTACCATATTTGGTGATTTTTTCAGATTTTTGTTTAACTAGAAGCTTAGGGAGTTTAGTCATGTTAAGGTGTGTGCTGACATGTTCAACATGGTGAGTGCTTCATTCACACTGGTGTGTCTGACATGTTTCACTATTGTGTGCTGCATGTCAACATGGGATGCAACCTGTTCAACCTGTGAGTGCTTCACATGTTCAACACTGGTGTGCTCTACATGTTCACCTGTTTGCTGACATGTTCAACACTGTTCTGAACATGTTCAACATTTGTGTTGCTGATCTTTCACATGTTTTTGCTGAACATGTTCATGGGTTGTGAACATGTTCAACACTGGTGGTGCTGAACATGTTCAACACTGGTGTGTGCTGAACATGTTCAACACTGGTGTGTGCTGAACATGTTCAACACTGGTGAGTGCTGAACATGTTCAACACTGGTGTGTGCTGAACATGTTCAACACTGGTGTGTGCTGAACATGTTCAACACTGGTGTGTGCTGAACATGTTCAACACTGGTGAGTGCTTCACATGTTCAACACTGGTGTGTGCTGAACATGTTCAACACTGGTGAGTGCTTCACATGTTCAACACTGGTGTGTGCTGAACATGTTCAAGACTGGTGTGTGCTGAACATGTTCAACACTGGTGTGTGCTGAACATGTTCAACACTGGTGTGTGCTGAACATGTTCAACACTGGTGTGTGCTGAACATGTTCAACACTGGTGTGTGCTACATAGAAAAGGTGCTAAATTGTCCATTATCGTTTTAAAACGGTGTGATAATTTTTCATTGACAGACCTCGACTACTCTTCACCTGATGGCCTTCAATTATTAATGACTGATACATCTTATAGGAAAGATTGTAAACTATAATTTTAGGTTGTGTAGGTGCCAAGTTGATAATATATTAGTGCAGTAAAAAGAAAACATTAAAATCGTTGTATTTCACGCGATAACTGGAAAATGTGTCGTCAGGTCGGCTTCAAATCTAAAGATTTGAGTCTAACAAACGTACACGAAAATGCTCGTGTCTTTTGTTCAGCAGAAGTTTCGTGTTATTATTGGGCTGTAGGAATTCCCATTTGCTATATTAATTAAATTATGGTATTGATTTCTCTTCACTAACTGGAGAATGTCTCTTCTATTTGGATACATTCTATTAAGTCTAATGCATTTTATGAGAAGGATGGCACGCTTCAAGTTTAGGCTTTATAGGTGCCAATTTACCAATATACTAACAGATAATTTGGTATCATTAGAGTGTGCATGATAACACCGGGGAATGCTTCTTCTGCTCGGCTTCTAACTCTCAGCACTGACCTGTCTGACAGGAAGATTTAATATTAAAGTGGTCGTTGTGGATTTCCATTTGCAAGTCTTATTTATAAAGTTTCTACGGCATCAGACTTACTTTTCTGGAGCAGAAATCAATTTAGCAATCAAGCTGAATAAAACGTACCTTTATAATGTTTAAACTTACACTTTATGATGTTTAAACTTACACTTTATGATGTTTAAACTTACACTTTATGATGTTTAAACTTACACTTTATGATGTTTAAACTTACACTTTATGATGTTTAAACTTACACTTTATGATGTTTAAACTTACACTTTATGATGTTTAAACTTACACTTTATGATGTTTAAACTTACACTTTATGATGTTTAAACTTACACTTTATGATGTTTAAACTTACACTTTATGATGTTTAAACTTACACTTTATTATGTTTAAACTTACACTTTATGATGTTTAAACTTACACTTTATGATGTTTAAACTTACACTTTATGATGTTTAAACTTACACTTTATGATGTTTAAACTTACACTTTATGATGTTTAAACTTACACTTTATGATGTTTAAACTTACACTTTATGATGTTTAAACTTACACTTTAGGATGTTTAAACTTACACTTTATGATGTTTAAACTTACACTTTATGATGTTTAAACTTATACTTTATGATGTTTAAACTTATACTTTATGATGTTTAAACTTACACTTTATGATGTTTAAACTTACACTTTATGATGTTTAAACTTACACTTTATGATGTTTAAACTTATACTTTATGATGTTTAAACTTACATAAGAAAGAAGGAACACTGCAGCAGGCCTACTGTCCCCTGAGAGGCAGGTTCAATTCTCCCACCGACTCAAGCCAATGCCTTGACCTGGTCAGGTCAGTCACACTCACTTAAGGGAGGAGCACGGCATCTGACCTAGTAGCACAAGCTAGTCAAGTCCAACTCACACCCACCCACACCCACTCATGTATTTATCTAACTCGGAAGTTTGTTCCACTCATCCACAACTCTATTACCAAACCAGTGCTTTCCTATATCCTTTCTGAATCTGAATTTTTCCAATTTAAAACCATTGTTGCGAGTCCTGTCAATACTAGTTATTTTTAGCACGTGATTTACATCCCCTTTATTAATTCCTGTTTTCCATTTATACACCTCAATCATATCCCCCCTAATTCTACGACTTTCTAGAGAGTGCAGATTCAGGCCCTCAGTCTATCCTCATAGGGAAGATTTCTGATACATGGGATCAACTTTGTCATCCTCCTTTGTACGTTCTCCAGTGCATTTATATCCATTCTGTAATACGGTGACCAAAACTGTGCAGCATAATCTAAATGAGGGCTAACCAAAGATATATAGAGTTGAAGAACAACCTGAGGACTCCTATTATTTATACTTCTTGATATGAAGCCAAGGATTCTGTTAGCTTTATTGCGAACACTTGTGCACTGTTGTCAGATTACTATTAACCAGAACTCCTAAATCCTTTTCGCAATCAGCAATATTAAGATCTACATTATTCAGCTTATATGTGGCTTGGTTATTTTCCTGTCCAACATTTAGAACTTTGCATTTGTCTATATTAAACTGCATCTGCCACTTCTCCGACCACTGCATCAGTCTATTCAAATCATCCTAGAGTGCTCTAATGTCCTCATTAGAATGAATTGGACAGCCTATTTTGGTGTCATCAGCAAATTTGCTTATGTCGCTGTTTATTCCCTCATCTATGTCGTTTATGTAAATCGTGAACAACAAGGGGCCCAACACTGACCCCTGTGGAACACCACTTGTGACGTGCCCCCATTCTGATTTCTCCCCATTTATGCAAACTCTCTGCTGCCTATTTGTCAACCATGCCTCTACCCAGGAAAAAATTTCTCCTCCTTTTCCGTGTGCCTTAAGTTTTCTCAACAGCCTCTGATGTGGAACTCTATCAAAAGCCTTACTGAAGTCCATATACACAATATCATATTCTATACCATGATCTACCTCCTCAAACACCTTAGTGAGGAAAGTTAGTAAATTCGTAAGACAGGAACGACCCTTTGTAAAACCGTGCACTTTATAATGTTTAAACTCATACTTTATAATGCTTAAACTTACACTTTATAATGTTTAAACTTACACTTTATGATGTTTAAACTTACACTTTATAATGTTTAAACTTACACTTTATAATGCTTAAACTTACACTTTATAATGCTTAAACTTTCACTTTATAATGTTTAAACTTACACTTTATAATGTTTAAACTCACACTTTATAATGTTTAAACTTTAATTTTTTTAAACTTACACTTTATAATGTTTAAACTCACACTTTACAATGTTTAAACTTACACTTTATGTTTAAGCTCACACTTTATGTTTAAACTCACACTTTATAATGTTTAAACTCACACTTTATAATGTTAAACACACTTTATAATGTTTAAACTTACACTTTATAATCTTTAAACTCACATTTTATGTTTAAACTCACACTTTATAATGTTTAAACTTACACTTTATAAACTTTAAACTTACACTTTATAATGTTTAAACTCACACTTTATAATTTATCATACAATTCACTCAAGAATTTTATGAGATGTTAATTTTTATTTAAGACCTACAACAGATTGTTGATATTAAGCCTAAAGTTGAATAATTAAAAAATATTAAATATTTGTTAGTGCTATCGTCTAGTATGTGTCACGCATAAGAAAATAACATGTACTTCATAAAGATCAGTCTATTGGTTTCCGTGATATAAACAAGAGACGAACACCTTAAAAAATAGTATCCATTAGTAGGCATGTCCATAGTTCCAGCATGGAAGGACTAACTAGTGAACCTAAGAAGGCATGGCACTATAGGTGAACCAGAGACAAGGCACCTTCACTAGAGTAACCATAGGCGAGCCACTAGGTGAACCAGAAGGCAAGGCACCACTAGGTGAACCAGAAGGCAAGGCACTCACTAGGTGAACCAGAAGGCAAGGCACTCACTAGGTGAACCAGAAGGCAAGGCACTCACTAGGTGAACCAGAAGGCAAGGCACCCACTAGGTGAACCAGAAGGCAAGGCACCCACTAGGTGAACCAGAAGGCAAGGCACCCACTAGATGAACCAGAAGGCAAGGCACTCACTAGGTGAACCAGAAGGCAAGGCACCCACTAGGTGAACCAGAAGGCAAGGCACCCACTAGGTGAACCAGAAGGCAAGGCACCCACTAGGTGAACCAGAAGGCAAGGCACCCACTAGGTGAACCAGAAGGCAAGGCACCCACTAGGTGAACCAGAAGGCAAGGCACCCACTAGGTGAACCAGAAGGCAAAGCACCCACTAGGTGAACCAGAAGGCAAGGCACCCACTAGGTGAACCAGAAGGCAAGGCACCCACTAGTGAACCAGAAGGCAAGGCACCCACTAGGTGAACCAGAAGGCAAGGCACTCACTAGGTGAACCAGAAGGCAAGGCACCCACTAGGTGAACCAGAAGGCAAGGCACCCACTAGGTGAACCAGAAGACAAGGCACTCACTAGGTGAACCAGAAGGCAAGGCACCACTAGGTGAACCAGAAGGCAAGGCACTCATAGGTGAACCAGAAGGCAAGGCACCACTAGGTGAACCAGAAGGCAAGGCACCACTAGGTGAACCAGAAGGCAAGGCACCCACTAGTTGAACCAGAAGGCAAGGCACCCATAGGTGAACCAGAAGGCAAGGCACCCACTAGGTGAACCAGAAGGCAAGCACCCATAGGTGAACTAGAAGGCAAGGCACCCACTAGATGAACCATAAGGCAAGGCACCCACTAGTGAACCAGAAGGCAAGGCACCCACTAGGTGAACCAGAAGGCAAGGCACCCACTAGTGAACCAGAAGGCAAGGCACCCACTAGGTGAACCAGAAGGCAAAGCACCCACTAGGTGAACCAGAAGGCAAGGCACCCACTAGGTGAACCAGAAGGCAAGGCACCCACTAGGTGAACCAGAAGGCAAGGCACCCACTAGGTGAACCAGAAGGCAAGGCACTCACTAGGTGAACCAGAAGGCAAGGCACCCACTAGGTGAACCAGAAGACAAGGCACTCACTAGGTGAACCAGAAGGCAAGGCACCCACTAGGTGAACCAGAAGGCAAGGCACTCATTAGGTGAACCAGAAGGCAAGGCACCCACTAGGTGAACCAGAAGGCAAGGCACCCACTAGGTGAACCAGAAGGCAAGGCACCCACTAGTTGAACCAGAAGGCAAGGCACCCACTAGGTGAACCAGAAGGCAAGGCACCCACTAGGTGAACCAGAAGGCAAAGCACCCACTAGGTGAACTAGAAGGCAAGGCACCCACTAGATGAACCATAAGGCAAGGCACCCACTAGATGAACCAGAAGGCAAGGCACCCACTAAGAGTAGGGAACCAGAAGGCAGAGAGGCACCCACTAGGTGAACCAGAAGGCAAGGCACCCACTAGGTGAACCAGAAGGCAAAGCACCCACTAGGTGAACCAGAAGGCAAGGCACCCACTAGGTGAACCAGAAGGCAAGGCACCCACTAGGTGAACCAGAAGGCAAGGCACCCACTAGGTGAACCAGAAGGCAAACCACCCACTAGGTGAACCAGAAGGCAAGGCACTCACTAGGTGAACCAGAAGGCAAGGCACCCACTAGGTGAACCAGAAGGCAAAGCACCCACTAGGTGAACCAGAAGGCAAGGCACCCACTAGGTGAACCAGAAGGCAAGGCACAGCCCTGTATTAAATTGTCGGATCTTGCACGGCAGTCCAATATAATATATATATATATATATATATATATATATATATATATATATATATATATATATATATATATATATATATATATATATAATATAGGAGGTACCACCTCTAGAACTTTACTGTAGTTATATATATATATATATATATATATATATATATATATATATATATATATATATATATATAAATGATAATGGGATTCCTTTGATTGAACTTTGTACAGAAAGGGGTTTAGTTATAGGTAAAATATATTTTAAGAAAAAGAGGATAAATAAGTATACAAGATACGATGTAGGGCGTAATGACAGTAGTTTGTATTGGTAGATAAAAGACTATTGAGTAGACTTCAGGATGTACATGTTTATAGAGGGGCCACAGATATATCCGATCACTTTTTAGTTGTAGCTACAGTGAGTGTAAAAGGTAGATGGGATACAAGGAAAATAGAAGCAGCAAGTAAGAGAGAGGTGAAGGTTTATAAACTAAAAAAGGAGGCAGTTAAGGTTAGATATAAACAACTATTGGAGAATAGATGGGCTAGTGAGAGTATAGACAATGGGGTCGAAGATGTATGGGGTAGGTTTAAGAATGTAGTGTTAGAGTGTTCAGCAGAAGTTTGTGGTTACAGGAAAGTGGGTGCGGGAGGGAAGAAGAGCGATTGGTGGAATGATGTAAAGAGAGTAGTAAGGGAGAAAAAGTTAGCATATGAGAGATTTTTACAAAGTAGAAGTGATGCAAGGAGGGAGGAATATATGGAGAGAAAAATTGAGGTTAAGAGAATGGTGAAGCAGCAATGTAAAAAGTCAGCAAATGAGAGAGTGGGTGAGATGTTATCAACAAATTTTGTTGAAAATAAAAAAAAGTTTTGGAGTGAGATTAATAAGTTGAGGAAGCCTAGGGAACAAATGGATTTGACAGTTAAAAACAGGAAAGGAGAGTTATTAAATGGAGAGTTAGAGGTATCGGGAAGATGGAGGGAATATTTTGAGGAATTGTTAAATATTGATGAATACAGGGAAGCTGTGATTTCGTGTATAGGGCAAGGAGGAATAACATCTTGTAGGAGTGTGGAAGAGCCAGTTGTGAATGTGGGAGAAGTTCGTGAGGCAGTGGGTAGAATGAAAGGGGGTAAGGCAGCTGGGATTGATGGGATAAAGATAGAAATGTTAAAAGCAGGTGGGGATATAGTTTTGGAGTGGTTGGTGCTATTATTTAATAAATGTATGGAAGAGGGTAAGGTACCTAGGGATTGGCAAAGAGCATGCATAGTTCCTTTGTATAAAGGCAAAGGGGACAAAAGAGAGTGCAAAAATTATAGGGGAATAAGTCTGTTGAGTATATCTGGTAAAGTGTATGGTAGAGTTATTATTGAAAGAATTAGGAGTAAGATGGAGAGTAGGATAGCAGATGAACAAGGAGGCTTTAGGAAAGGTAGGGGGTGTGTAGACCAAGTGTTTGCAGTGAAACATATAGGTGAACAGTATTTAGATAAGGGTAAAGAGGTTTTTGTGGCATTTATGGATTTGGAAAAAGCATATGACAGGGTGGGTGGGGGGCAATGTGGCAGATGTTGCAGGTGTATGGAATAGGAGGTAGGTTACTGAAAGCAGTGAAGAGTTTTACGAGGATAGTGAGGCTCAGGTTAGTGTGTGTAGGAGAGAGGGAGATTATTTCCCAGTAAAAGTAGACCTTAGACAAGGATGTGTGATGTCACCGTGGTTGTTCAATATATTTATAGATGGGGTTGTAAGAGAAGTGAATGCGAGGGTCTTGGCAAGAGGTGTGGGGTTAAAAGATAAAGAATCTAACACAAATTGGGAGTTGTCACAGATGCTCTTTGCTGATGACACTGTGCTTCTGGGAGATTCTGAAGAAAAGTTGCAGAGGTTGGTGGATGAGTTTGGTAGGGTATTTAAAAGAAGAAAATTGAAAGTGAATATAGGAAAGAGTAAGGTGATGAAGATAACAAAAAAAATTAGGTGACGAAAGATTGGATATCAGATTGGAGGGAGAGAGTATGGAGGAGGTGAATGTATTCAGACACTTAGGAGTAGACGTGTCAGCAGATGGGTCTATGAAGGATGAGGTGAATCATAGAATTGATGAGGGGAAAAGGGTGAGTGGTGCACTTAGGAGTCTGTGGAGACAAAGAACTTTGTCCATGGAAGTAAAGAGAGGAATGTATGAGAGTATAGTTATACCAACACTCTTATATGGGTGTGAAGCATGGGTGGTGAATGTTGCAACGAGGAGAAGGCTGGAGGCAGTGGAGATGTCATGTCTGAGGTCAATGTGTGGTGTGAATATTATGCAGAGAATTCGTAGTTTGGTAATTAGGAGGAGGTGCGGGATTACCAAAACTATTATCCAGAGAGCTGAGGAGGGGTTGTTGAGGTGGTTCGGACATGTAGAGAGAATGGAACAAAATACTGACTTCGAGAGTGTATAAATCTGTAGTGGAGGGAAGGCGGGGTAGGGGTCTGCCTAGGAAAGGTTGAAGGGAGGGGGTAAAGGAGGTTTTGTGTGAAAGGGGCTTGGACTTCCAGCAAGCATGTGTGAGCGTATTTGATAGGAGTGAATGGAGACAAATGGTTTTAATACTTGACGTGCTGTTGGAGTGTGAGCAAAGTAACATTTATGAAGGATTCAGGAAACCGGCAGGCCGGACTTGAGTCCTGGAGATGGGAAGTACAGTGTCTGCACTCTGAAGGAGGGGTGTTAATGTTGCAGTTTTATAACTGTAGTGTAAAGCACCCCTCTGGCAAGACAGTGATGGAGTGAATGATGATGAAAGCTTTTCTTTTTCTGGCCACCCTGCCTTGGTGGGAAACAGCCGATGTGTTAATGTATGTATGTATATATATATATATATATATATATATATATATATATATATTTTTTTAAAAACATTATATATATATATATATATATATATATATATATATATATCTTGTGAGGGAAAAGTGGATTATAATTGGGGTTAGGGTTGTTCAGTCAGCCGGGGGTATCATTAGCGAGTTACTGCCCTCACTGCCATCTAGCGGGCTGCGGCAAAACTCCAGTTCCCGGTTGTCTGATTGGTTTTAATTTCTACTCCTGGTAGTATTAACTTTACCTGGTGTCGGTTGAAGATTGGAGAGTCACTTCACCTCCACTCTTCTCCTGATCAGTTAAGGTGGGCTACCAGGAGTATTATTGTTTGTTGTTGTTTTGTTTGTTTCGTTGGTTACCAGTAGTGACTTTGACATTATTTAACACCTTTTTCTGTCTTAAATGTTACTCACCTTTTTTGATAACCAGTTTATTTTTTTTTTTATCAGCTGTGCTGGTGGACTGGTCCTCCAGGGTAGACGCTGGTGGACTGGTCCTCCAGGGTAGACGCTGGTGGACTGGTCCTCCAGGGTAGACGCTGGTGGACTGGTCCTCCAGGGTAGACGCTGGTGGACTGGTCCTCCAGGGTAGACGCTGGTGGACTGGTCCTCCAGGGTAGACGCTGGTGGACTGGTCCTCCAAGGTAGACGCTGGTGGACTGGTCCTCCAGGGTAGACGTTGCTGGACTGGTCCTCCAGGGTAGACGCTGGTGGACTGGTCCTCCAGGGTAGACGCTGGTGGACTGGTCCTCCAAGGTAGACGCTGGTGGACTGGTCCTCCAGGTAGACGCTGGTGGACTGGTCCTCAAGGTAGACGCTGTGGACTGGTCCTCCAGGGTAGACGCTGCTGGACTGGTCCTCCAGGGTAGACGCTGCTGGACTGGTCCTCCAGGGTAGACGCTGGTGGACTGGTCCTCCAGGTAGACGCTGGTGGACTGGTCCTCCAGGGTAGACGCTGCTGGACTGGTCCTCCAGAGGTAGACGCTGCTGGACTGGTCCTCCAGGGTAGACGTTGCTGGACTGGTCCTCCAGGGTAGACGCTGGTGGACTGGTCCTCCAGGGTAGACGCTGGTGGACTGGTCCTCCAGGGTAGACGCTGCTGGACTGGTCCTCCAGGGTAGACGCTGCTGGACTGGTCCTCCAGGGTAGACGCTGGTGGACTGGTCCTCCAGGGTAGACGCTGGTGGACTGGTCCTCCAGGGTGACGCTGGTGGACTGGTCCTCCAGGTGAGACGCTGGTGGACTGGTCCTCCAAGGTAGACGCTGGTGGACTGGTCCTCCAGGGTAGACGCTGGTGGACTGGTCCTCCAGGGTAGACGCTGGTGGACTGGTCCTCCAAGGTAGACGCTGCTGGACTGGTCCTCCAGGGTAGACGATGTGGACTGGTCCTCCAGGGTAGACGCTGTGGACTGGTCCTCCAGGGTAGACGCTGGTGGACTGGTCCTCCAGGGTAGACGCTGCTGGACTGGTCCTCCAGGGTAGACGCTGGTGGACTGGTCCTCCAGGGTAGACGCTGCTGGACTGGTCCTCCAGGGTAGACGCTGGTGGAC
>WNWK01010133.1:15000-72062 GCA_009830355.1 Cherax destructor | reverse complement strand
TAGACTGCAAAGTCGCTGTTTTAAACCAAAAACACGGTCAGAGGTTTTTTCCTCATTATGCACTGTGGTGTGCAGGAATTTTTTTATACTGCGCACACTGACCGCACAGACCCATTCTATCACATCTAGGCCTAACAGCCTGTTTCTGCTTGATTTGAGGGCGCTAGAATTTAGGCGTACTAGTACGTCAATAACCCCAGGGCGTAAGCCGTACTAGTACGTCAATAACCCTGAAAGGGTTAACATAATGATAAACGGGTCCCCTATCACAAAACTCACAGAGGGAAAATTCTTAGGAATCCATCTTGACAGTGGCCTCAAATTTCAGACACATATACAAAAAATTTCCAAGAAAGTCTCAAAGACCGTGGGAATACTATCCAAGATACGGTACTATGTTCCACAACCAGCTCTCCTTACCCAATATCACTCACTCATTTACCCCTACCTCACCTATGGAATCTGCACATGGGGCTCTACATCAATAACTCATCTCAGACCATTAATAACACAACAAAAGGCAGCAGTTAGAATGATAACAAATTCACACTCCAGACAACATACTCCACCAATATTCAAAAACCTAAACTTACTCACCATACAAGACATTCATACTTTTTACTGTGCCTATTACATACATAGAACACTCTATGCAAATATTAACCCACCACTAAAACTTCTCCTTACCAATTTTAACAGGACACATGACCATAACACTAGACACAGATCACTCCTCGATGTTCCCTGTGTCCATCTAACACTATGTAAAAACTCAATGCATATAAAAGGCACGAAAATTTGGAATTCATTACCTGTCATTGCCAAAGAAACCCTGCCTGCACCCCAATTCAAAATGATGCTAAAAAACCACCTTCTCACCCAAACCTAAATGCTCAATATCAAACATTCCCAACAAAGTAGAATAATCACTTAAATGTAAAAACCTGATTAATCACTTAAATGTAAAAACCTGTTATGATTAATACATACTAAGCTAACTGTTTCTGTAACATTTATATTATAATGACCACGTAAACTGTAACTGCAATGCAATTGTTTTAAATTGTTATCTCACTCAATTAGTTGCATTGCTACAATTAATAAATTATTATGTTCAACTTATATTCAAATTTTATAATTTAGATACACAATTATACTTATTTTATAAATTATCAACCATAATTTTTTACCATGTAGTCTACTATTAAATAGTCCTAAGAATGCCCGCAATGCACAGCATATTAGGGGCTTTTGGCATGTACATCTCATTTATACCTATGTATAATGTCTACCTAACTATGTATCATTGTACCATGTCTAAATAAACTATTATTATTATTATTATTATTATAGTTCATTCCATTTTTCATAAACTCATCTGTCAACAAGTTCATTCCCAAATATCTAAATACAGTAGACCGTCATTTAACATGATAGTTATGTTCCTGAAAACGCCGTGTTAGATAAAATTGTGTTAGATGAACTGAAGAACTTATGGGAAAATAGGGTTATGTTCTTAAGAGTCCCCAAAAAGGCAAACGAGTTTTTTTTAGACCAACAGATCTTACAAAAATTAAAGTGAATATGTAATTGTAGTTCATTAACGTGATGTATTATGCTGTTTTTACTGCTTAAGACTACAAATGTAATTGAAATAGTATTTCTTACCTTAAATTGTGGGTGCTGGTGTTTGTGGATGATTGTGAAGAGAGTGGAGAGTTATGCTGTGCCTATCTAATTTATTAACCTTCTTCAGAAAAGCTTTTGAGGCTGTTGATCATGATAAAGAATTCGATATTGTTTTTTTAGACTTTAGTAAGGCTTTTGATAGAGTACCGCACCAGAGACTGTTAAAGAAAGTGGCAGCTCATGGCATTGGGGGAAAAGTGTTGTCATGGATCGAGTCAAGGCTCACCAATAGGAAGCAGAGAGTGTGCATAAATGGGGTTAAATCCGAATGGGGACTTGTAACAAGTGGTGTTCCACAGGGATCAGTCTTAGGCCTGTTGTTATTTATAATATATATCAATGACCTTGACGAGGGAATTACTAGTGATATGAGCAAATTCCGACGACACGAAGATAGGTAGGATAATTGATTCAAACATAGATGTCATAGAACTTCAGGAAGATTTAGACAAACTTAATTCGTGGTCAGAAAAGTGGCAGATGCAGTTCAGTGTAGATAAATGCAAGGTTCTGAAGCTCGAGAGTGTCCATAATCCAAGCACTTATAAGTTAAATAACGTAGAACTTAGCCATACAGTTTGCGAGAAGGACTTGGGGGTGATGGTAAGCAGCAACCTTAAACCAAGACAGCAATGCCTAAGCGTACGTAATAAGGCAAATAGATTACTGGGATTTATATCAAGAAGTGTTAGCAACAGAAGTCCTGAGGTTATATTACAGCTTTATACATCATTAGTAAGGCCTCACCTAGATTACGCAGCTCAGTTCTGGTCTCCATATTACAGAATGGACATAAATTCGTTAGAAAACATTCAGCGTAGAATGACTAAATTAATACATAGCATTAGAAATCTTCCTTACGAAGAAAGATTGAAGACCCTTAAATTACATTCACTTGTAAGACGTAGAATGAGGGGAGACATGATCGAGGTATACAAGTGGAAAATGGGTATTAATAAAGGAGATATAAATAAGGTCTTGAGGGTATCTCTCCAAGAGAGAACCCGCAATAATGGATTCAAGTTGGATAAGTTTAGATTTCAAAAGGATATAGGAAAGTATTGGTTTGGAAATAGGGTAGTTGATGAGTGGAACAGTCTGCCTAGTAGGGTTATTGAAGCAAGGACCTTGGGTAGTTTTAAATTTAGGTTGGACAAATTCATGAGTGAGAGAGGTTGGATTTGAGTGGGAATTGCACATGAGTAAATAAAATGGTCAAAGCTTATTTCTTGGGTAGCATTGAAAATTAGGTTGAACAAATGTTCTGTTAGTGGGATGGAATGTGAAGGACCTGCCTAGTATGGGCCAACAGGCCTGCTGCAGTGTTCCTCCTTTCTTATGTTCTTATGTTCTTACTGGGCTGAGGTGGATGGTAGAGGTTCTAGTTCTGAAGTCGATGGTTGTACTGAGTGTCTAACTTTAAGTCATTCAGTAAGTCAAGTCATTCAGTAAGTCAGTCAAGTCATTCAGTAAGTCAGTCAAGTCATTCAGTAAGTCAGTCAAGTCATTCAGTAAGTCAGTCAAGCCATTCAGTAAGTCAGTCACTTGCAGGAACACTTGTATGCTTACTGGGTGCCATGATTGCTTGGCAGATTTATCAAAATGCAATGAAAATGAGAAAATGTATGTAAATAAACACAGCGAGCTTCCCGATTATTGTCGTCCTGCACACATATGAACCAAACTGAAGGCTGGGAGGGTGGTGTGGGTGGGTGAGGGTGGCAGGAGATAGCAGTAGGTCTCCCCCACTGACTCAATGGTGTAGCCCACTGCCGTGACCGCACACTCAAAATTTTTTCCCCTCCCACGAACTGTGTAAAGTTAATTTTACGTAGTGTTAGATAAAAATGTGCAGCAATTCTTCAATCATGCAATACCCAAATCGTGCCACATAAACTCGTGCTAAATGACGGTCTACTGTACATTCACTTCCTCCATACTCCCTCCCTCTGACCTGATATCCAATCTTTCATTGCCTATACTTTTTTGAAGAGTGTCCTTGTAAAATTGTTTTTGGTTTCAACGTACTGGCCATGTATTGTTACTTTTCAATTATTTCTTTTATAGAACGTCAGCCAAAAGTTCACTAGGGCAAAAGTGTGTAAAAAAGGAAAGAAAGAAAGACTATCCAGTAAAGCTGGGACTTGCTTTGTTTACAATTCAGACAGACACCAGTAAACCTTAAGTATTTTTTTTTTTTATACAGATTATAGATTGGTGCTGAAGATTAGGTGTTGTTCTCCCAAAATGTGCCTATGAATATGTCTTTTGTTCCCATGTACAGTGGACCCCCGTCTAACGAACAAAATTCATTCCTGAAGCCTGCTCAAGTGCCATTACCGAACGAATTTACTTCCTTAAGAAATAATGTCACGTAGGTTAGTCTATTTCAGACCCCAAAAAATACACTTCCTCAAGCACTTACAATATTATACTTACATAATTGTACGATTTCCGGGGTGTTCATTAGGCGGGGGTCCACTGTACTAACACTCTATGCACACATTATCGCTTTTGATCACAATTCTAGAGTGGTATATTGATGCCTTATCTCCCTGTAGTTTCTGTTATGGATATCCTAGAGTAAATTTTTAAACTATTGTGTAATTACTATGACCTATGATTCTTTACTTGCACTCAGTAACACTGATGCAGTGGCTCTTCATAATTTAGCAATCCATTTATCTTTCTTTTGATATTTATTATAGTGTACTCTTATATAGTACAGCCTCTCCTCACTTAACGACTGGGTTATGTTCCTAAGAGTAGGTCGGTAAGTGAATTGGTTGTTAAGCGAGGAGCATACTATACTGGTAGTGGGTTTGTGTGAACCATCTTTAGATTTTTTTTTAATGTCACCATTGCACTATTTATAACATTTCTGGTATACAGTGGACCCCCTGGATTTCGTACTGCTCCCAACTCAAACAATTATGTAAGTGTATTTTTGTAAGTGCTTTTGTAAGTGTATTTTTGGGGGTCTAAAAGGACTAATCTAATTTACATTATTCCTTATGGGAACAAATTCATTCGGTAACGGCACTCGAACAGCATTCTGGAACAAATTATTGACAAAATCCGGGGGTCCACTGTATTTTTAAATGTTTATACAGTAGTTTACTGTATACTGTAATAAAGAGAATAGAGGAAATCAGTTCTTATATAGTATATTATTTAGGTTTGCATACTGGTTGGAGAGCTGGTCGTAAGTCAGAGTGGTCGATAAACAAGTATGGTGAGTCGGGTGGCGAGTAAACATTACGTTTTCTCTGCAGCGTTAGAGAAAACTGTAAATCTGGCGTCTGGTGCAGTAACCGCCCTTCATACCCCCGAGTTTTGACCACCTCAAAACTCGAACAATTATGTAAGTGTAATATTGTAAGTGCTTTTGTAAGTGTATTTTTGGGAGTCTGAAACGGACTAACCTACTTTACATTATTCCTTATGGGAACAAATTCGTTTGGTAATGGCACTTGAACAGCCTTCTGTAATGAATTATGGCCGAAGCTCAGGGAGTCCACTGTACATCGCTAAGTGAGGAGAGGCTGTATTTAGTTTTGCAGCATTCAACCAACAGTCACTAATTTTATCTTCAGTGCTTCTGAATTAGTTGTTAACTTAAACAACCATGTACCAAATGTGTTTCAGTTCTGCTTGTCTTCTTGGTTTGCTGTATTGATCGTGGGTTGTATGGATTTCAGCACACACTTTTACTTGCTGCAATAAAGTTGCTAATGTTTGTGATCGTATTTCACTTTAAGTTCCAAATGTGGTAGTTTGTTGGATTCTGCTTATTGGTGCTCTACCCAGGTGAATAGTGATGTTGACCTCTTCTGGCAGTTGATATCTTCATTGACACTTTACCACCACCTGGTTACACTGTATATTTATTATTATAAATAAAACCATATAGTAAGATATCTTTCTCATTATTTACATGATTATGTTAATATCTCTTGGTTGACCTCTTCTTTTTTTAGTATTTTGCCAGTTTAATTCACTACATTATTAATCTTTCTTAGCGACAAGAAAGTTAATTTGTGTTAATATTTAGCAGTACATACCTGTGCTGTACACTACCCAGTGTATTCTGTGTGTACACAGACCACTTCTCAATGTGTGTTCACCACCATTACCATTCCCATTAACAGTACAGTACAGTGGACCCCTGGTTTTCGTGATTTTTTCGTTCCAGAATGCTGTTCAAGTTCCATTACCCAACGAATTTATTCCCGTAAGGAATAATGTAAAGTAGACTAGTCCTTTTAGACCCCCAAAAATACACTTACATAAAAGGGCGAGTTTGGAGCAGGACGAACACCGGGGGCCCACTGTATTTAAAATTATATCCTCCGATTTAAATGCATTTTATTATTATTTTGGACTGTTTCTTTTTTTTTTTTGTATACCAGTGATAAAATTTAAAAAGTAAACAAATAATGTAGTTTAGAATACTGATTGATATGAATTATTTCAGTTGGTGATACATCTGTTATTGTGGTTGTTGGCAAGAATGCAATTATGGCCATTGGAAAACCAGTACCTTCCTCAGGATTACACATTTCCACTACAAGAGATGAAAACTATGATAAAGGCAGCTTACATTGGTCTACAAAAACTCTTACAACAGCTGCAGTAACATGTTATGGTCAGAAGAATGCTCTTGTTTTTTCTGATGGTGTTTCATGCTGGCTGTGTCATATTACTGCTGTAGGCGGTGATGAAATGGAAGTGGAGTGCCATGAGTTATCATATAATGGAGTTATGCAAATTACTTGTAAAAACATGGATTGTATTGAAATGCTGACATGTGATGGACGAAAATATCAGTGTTGCTGGAAAGTTCTGACTGAAAATAATAAAAGTGAGAATAAGGTATGCTCCAACTTGATGAGCAGTGAACTGCCTAACACAGTGGAGGGGATGATGACCGGCATCCAGCAGTGCTCACAAATCATGTATGATGAAAGTAAAAGCATCTGTTCCTTGGATATGTATCTTAGACAGTTGAGCCTGGCACACAGACTTTTAACAGAACCACACTTACCTTTATTTTCAACAGATGTCAGAGTGGAACACAGTATTATGCAAAGCAGTTCTTACTTTGCACACATACAGTTCAGTAAACCGAAAGCCAACATTGATTTAGAGGGAAAATGGTGGAGACTTTGTATAACTGTTCCTGGGTATAATGGTGATTATTTTATTAGTGCAAAGCTTGATAGTAAATGTTATGCAACTGGTATGGTTATATCTGTACCCTTACCAGCACTCAATCTTAAAAATAGCCTAAATAGCATAACTATTAAATGTTACTTGGTATTAGAGCACTTCTCATCATTTCAGCCAGTGTGTCAGGTCTTTGCATGCCAAACAGAAGTTGACATATTTCATTTCCTCACATGTCAGCGTAAGTTAAATACTGCAAGTCTTTCTTTTCAAACATCTGGCATTAGTTTAAATAAGATATTTGAAGAGCAAGCAATTGGAAATTACAACTCTAATATAAATCAAAATCCAGTTCCTTTTTGCAAGGTTTGCACAACATACATAACTCATGAAACAATTACATCTTTATTTGAATCTTTATTTGGCCTCATTCCACCATTAAATCTTGAACAGAGAAACAGTGAGAAAAATATTCTACATGTTTCCCTGTGGTATCATGATGACCGCATTGATATTCATTGCTCCATCAAAGATGACAGAACATCACTTACGTTTGAGGGTCCAAATCCATCAGTGGTGCTGTCATTAAGAGCAGCCATAGAGAGGAGGGTAACGGATCTTGGACTACCCTCCAGATCAGTGACTCTCACTCCAGAAGTCCTGAGACAAGCTCATCTTGTCCAGAGGATATCAAATTTTGAAGCCAATTCTTGTACAACACCAGCATTTATTAGTCACTTTCATCATGCTACTACACAGTTAATATCACTCTTGCCCCTATAACCATCTTAAAATAATTTTTAATTGTATAATAAGCAACTAATAACTTTTATAATGTGAGAAAAATAAAATGTGAACTATCATCTGATATTTTTGCTTTTCTCATTGTACACAATAACTGCTCTTATAAAAGAAATGTGTGTAAAATGGGGGGAAGTGCAAAGTTTTCTTGAAAAATATCACCCAAACAAAGCTGTAGCAAATCGTGCCATAAACCTGCTGAATGACAATGCTATGTCTCACTTCAGAAATATTTTAAAACACAGGCAAAAGCAAATTTCATTAGGCAGGTTTCTAGTGAGATAGAGACTCAGGGAGTCTCAGGAAGAAAGCACAGAAACAGAAAAGAGAAAGAACCCCAGAAGCACAGTTACCTGCCATTTTTATGGAAGGTGATAAATAATAACATCCCCCTTCCTCCTCACCTTCGTCACCATCTTCCACATATGCCATCAACTCTCCAGTTACAGGTAAAGTGAGAATAAATTTGTTTATTTCATCTATTCATTGTGTTTAGTTTTTTCTGTTTTAGATTTATGCATGCTAGGCTTTTAAACTTTGTGTTAAAATGCTTTTGTAAGTATATTTTTGGGGGTCTGAAACTGATTAATCTAATTTACATTATTTTATTCATTATGGGAAAAAAAATTTCGGTACTCGAACAGATCGGCACTCTAACAGCCTTCTGGAACGAATTAAGTTTGAGTACCGAGGTTTACGTTCACCTCCAGACTCAAACAATTATGTAAGTGTATTTTTGTAAGTGCTTTTGTAAGTGTATTTTTGGGGGTCTAAAAGGACTAATCTAATTTACATTATTCCTTATGGGAACAAATTCGTTTGGTAACGGCACTTGAACAGCATTCTGGAACGAATTAATAACGTAAACCGGGGGTCCACTGTACTTTTCTTTCTTATTCTTAGCAGCTGGCACAATTTGTCTGGCTAGGATCCAAAGCAGCATATCTAGGATTGTGTTTCATGTAGTGCTCAAGATTTCTATTTTGGTAAGGATGTCAGATGTGTACTTAGTTGGAAAAGTTGTGTTTGGTGTTAGTGAGGCTCTATTCACTCTTCGATCCCAGATATTGGAGCTTCTCTCTTATTCCTTGGATCAAATCTGATTACTTGTCATTTCCCATGCTTAGTGTTTGAATATGTGGTACAGTGAACTCCTCCTAAACGTTCACAAAACATAATTTTGAATTACCTACTAAAAAGAATTTTGACTGTTTCCTCCCACTTAACGACCACTTCCCACTCTTGCAATGACTTCATGCCAGAAGACTGTCACCTACAAGAGAACATAAGGCAAATACTGCTTACTAGCATGGTTGCCAACTCACTAGACTTGCTTTTCAGCACTGGCTATTATTGTTTTGACACATGAAAATTCACGATAAAACCTGTGAAAATTTGTTTGTTCAAGACTCATGAAATCATGATAACATGAGTTTTATGACTCACTCGCCATGGGATCAAACCCCACCTGTTCTGTGGTATGTTTATTCAAGGATGGGGATGGGGAGGGAGTTGTGGAATTCACCAAGTAATAAGGAGGGTACTTTGAAGCTAATGAGGGCTCTTGATCCAAGGAATTGGAGCTTCCATGTTCTTCCTTTACCTTTAATAACTTAATTACCTCCCATTTTTCATATTCTAAGCCCCTTGAGGGTTTAGCACTTCCCTATGCATGAAGTGATTTTATTTAGATAATTTTGATGAGATGTCTCATCTCGTGCTTAGACAATCCTTCTAAGCTTGATCCTTTTCATCATCAACGGTTGCATTTGTGTCTCAGTGCCTTTTGCTCTTTCTCACTCAAGAACATATATATACAGAAGCGAACACCCCATCTTTACAAGATCAACGCAATGACCATTGTCTCCGTTATTTTCTCATCTACGAACTTCACGTATAGAACGGTAACAGATTTTAGTATGGATACTTTGTCTGGTGATAAATGATAACCTTTCTTTCCAAAAAGTACAATTTACAACTGATTCAAGAATAACTGACATTACTGATATGTTATAGAAAGCCCCTCGTTATACAGAGTATTTCTGGTAGCCTTAAAATAAACTTATAACTACTGCACAAATAATTAATTTGGTTTAAAAGATTGCTAAAGTTTGCTAACCTTGACATTAGCTCCAACATGTACAACACGAAGAGGTGCTGTATACGCCCCGCGTATACAGCACCTCTTCGGTGTTCCACTTTTTTGTTGTCTTTCAATTGAGCCTTTGTTCATTATATTCAGTGCTTATACCGCTGCTCCGCTGTTACCACAATTTTCATACAGCAGTTGCATAAGGGAAGGACGACCAGCACCATATTTAGAGCTTTATGAATGGGGCCCTCCTGTCATTTCTGTTTTTTTTTTTAGCTAAACAATTTGTTGGATTTTTTTCGTATTTTGTATTCACTCTCTATTGGCTTCCCTTGATTCATCTTTCCTTTACATTCACCTTGCGTCTTTACCCTACCTCCTTGGGAGGTTCCGATGATTCATGTTTGCTCTTCCCCACTTCCATGGGCAAAAGCTCACTTACCTACTACAGGTTCACGCTCACTCTTTATTAAACACTTCTATTCTTATTTCTCATGCTGTTCCAGTGTACACTGATGGTTCTAAATCCCTTGATGGTGTCAGGGTATACAGCTGTTTTTCCTGCAAGAATAATCCAAGGTTATTTATTAGAATCGGCCAGTGTTTTCATGGCAGAGTTATATGCAATTCTCACTGCTGTCATATATATATTACATCCATGTCTGCCTTGCCATTAGAGTGCAACAGACAAGTGAAGTAGTAGCAGCAGCAGCAACACTCACAGCAAGAGATAGTCTTGAGCTTCCCCAGCGCTCGGGCCTTGGCCCAAAGCTGGGATGTGGCTCAAAAAGGATCCTGTAGTGTTTGCTGCCTTTGCACCTCCTGACATCGTCTGCTGCTATACAGCTGCCACACCCTTTGAGCCCAGTGTGGGTGGGGTTTGTGGTATCCCAAGGTGCCTAGCTTCTCCCTCCGAGCCCTGTGGTGGTGGGGAATGGGGCTAGGCCTGGAGACAGCTAGTCCCAGAAGATGAGGAGGTATTTGTACCTCCTCCCATGGCAGACATTGGTCTGAGACACTCCCTCGACAAGGAGCCAAGGCTGGGCCATCTCTTGACCGACCTGACCAGGTCAAGGCATTGGCTTAAGTCGGTGGGAGAATTGGACCTGCCTCGCATAGGCCAGTAGGCCTGCTGCAGTGTTCCTTCTTTCTTATGTTCTTGGAAAAGGCCCGGGCCGGGCGATTATACCGGCGAATCTTGTGAGAATGTTTTACAGTAGACTCCCAAAGTTCACTACAGGTTATCCAGAAATTCGACTCCACTCATCCTATTATCCTTCATATAGAGCTTTTGTTATGGGCCTCTGGACACATTGATGTTCAAAGCAATGAACAATCATTCTTGGCTGCTCAGTCACCTATTCATAACCTCCCGATTTCCCCACAGAGGTATATTTCTCTGAAAACAGTGATCTCTCAACAACTCCGCAACTGCTGGGAATATCGTTGGTTCAAGTTGCACAACAAATTGTTTTCTGTCAAATCATGTTTGGAATTCTGCCAATCTTCTCCCTACTGCTGTCATGTTAGGGAGACTACATTCCTGCTTATATATCGGACACACATACCTCACTCATAGATACCACATGAAGAAATTCGCAGCACTTCTCTGCAAGAACTCAATCTACCATATCTTAGTAGATTGCCTTGTCTATCACCGAGTATGCAGGATTCACTTCCAACGATTTCACCATCCCAATACACTCGACTTCTTTGTTGAAAGTCTCACCTTTGATGTAGACTCTCTCCTTGATTTTTTTAATAAAAACGTAATGCACCAACTTTGATTTAACTATTACTGTTGCAGTCTCACCTACCTCCACTACCACTAACCCATGCACATCTCTGCCCCTTACACACTCCTACCTATTACAGTAGAGAATCCTTTATCCAAAATTACAAAACCCAAAAGTTTTTCAAGTGTTGACATGACGTGCCACAAATGGATCATTTAATTTGTTGTCAGTAGTAATTACTCGTTGATTACCGCATGTTTTGTGCTCTGTGGTGTGAAGAGATTGTTGAAAATGTTGAAAAGGCGTATGGATAATAGTGAAAAAAAAAGAGGAAGCATTTATGTTTATATCACAGAAAGTCAAGTGTTGGAAAAACTTGAGCATCTTACTGAGGAGTTGGGTGTTGGAACAACCACTATCTACGACCTAAAGAAACAGAAAGAAATTGTTGAATTTCTATGCTGAAAGTGATTAACAGAAGTTAATGAAATATAGAAAAACATTGCATAGAGGGGAAAAATTAAGATCTCAATTGTGTATTAATGGAGTGGATTCATGAGCATCAGAGTGAGCATATGCCGCTTAATTAACGGAATGCTGATCATATAAACAAGCAAAAAATTATCATGACGAAATGAATATTGAAGGTAACTGAATATTCAGCAGCTGGTTACAAAAATTTAAGAAAAGGCACAGCATTAAATATTTAAAGATTAGTGGTGATAAGGCATCTGCTGATCATGAAGCCTAAGGTTCTTACATCCAGAACTGTCAGCAAAATGTTCTTTGCAGAGTTCATAACTTAAAGGGTCAACTATTTGTGATGAACATGTTCAGCAATGAACAAAGATATATTTTCCTCTGTTCTTCTTACATCACTTACTAAGTTTATTTAGGTACAGGTACACATAAATACAGTTATAAAAATTATGCATAGTATCATATGTAAATTACATAAGATAACCCAAAGTCTTTGTCTACTGAATGGTTCTTCAGTTTTTTGTCCTTGGCAGTATTTTTGTGTCTTTCATTGTCACTCAGTTAATCTGCAGTTGAACATATGCAGGAAACTAACACTCAGGTGAGTCACATTCAGTACGTGAACTGAACCTGACTGATCGTGTTCTCTTTCTACTTGCTGTCTCGATGCTTATAAGTGGATGTGTCTATGGCCAGGACTGCATATTGATTTGTGATGGTTTCTTCATGCATTTTTAAAATATTTCATGTCTATGTTTTTAAGTTTATTCATTTTACTGTTTAAGAATACATTTGTACTTCAACACGACCAGAACAAACCTACAGTGTGCAAATGGCGGCCTTTGTGTAAACGACCGTATAGCGATATGTATCCTTATATGAACTCCTTTTAATATACCACAATTTTACTTTTGCTTTTCATATCTAATAATATTCCCTTAATATCAGGATCGTCTGAGGTGAGTAAAAATATTATTATCGGTTGGTTTGATAGTAAAATGGCGAATTAGCTTCCTGATACTACCCATAGTCCAACCGACTACATTGTCTGATTTACCTTAGCCTACCAGTGCTAAGCTCCAATGAATTTTTACAGTTATTTATGATTATTTTTGTTATTCATCATTTTATACAAAATAGTTTACACAATTCATTATTGGGTCATATACAGGATCTTAAATTACTGTCTAGTGTGGAAACACTTCTCTAGGCTTACGTTGAGGGCTATGAGCAACGTAACTTTCAGCCTCCTGAGTAAATTTTCTGGACTTATTTTGGGGAAAAAATAGCGTCTTCGATGCCGTAAAATACGGTATTATCTTTTGTCTAAAAATGGTACAGTACATTGCCATTTTTAGACTTGGGGTCCCACCCCCCAAGCTGTTCCATTTTATAGATGCAAATATACAGATATTCCGACATCTGAAAAAGAAATCCAAAATCCGGTCCCAGGCATTTTGGATAAAGGATTCTCAACTGTATCATGATCTGTCTCCACTACTACTAATACCACTACTACTACAATCTCTGCTCCCCTCTGGTGTACATTCTGGCTCCCTTACCTTCTCGTTTGTGTGTGACTAGTTAATGGTCCAAGTTGGACCAAAATGTCGTTACAAGTTTCAGTCTTCTATATGTCCTGTTTATTTGTGTATGGTCTGCCTCCTTTAATACTTTGATTATTATTATTATTATTATCATCATCATCAATTTAAGCACTAAACCTGAAAGGGTTATATAGCACTGCAAGGAGAGATGTGTGAAAGCAGGAATGTGTGAAGGGTAGAAGTGCATGAAGGGTAAGGGAGTACGAGGGTCAGGGGTGGTGGAGGCTGGGGAGATTGCAAGAGTATAAGTTAAATCATAATTGGGCTAATCTCCCCAACCCGATCCTTGCACGTCTCACTGTGTATATTACTAAATGATTATAACTATGACTATAATTTTTAAAGGGGTGGACCGGTAAGCCAGCAGAAGGCCTTGGTCAGATGACCAAAAGCTCCAACGGCGGGTTATCATCTGACTAAGACTCACATCAGGAAATACTTGTCCTGTTTCCTGGAAAACCTTACCTAACCTGTGTATATTCACCGAGATTCTTCTTGTGATAAATGCATTGAAATACACAATTCTGTGTAGAGTATATACAATGGACTCCCGATTTATGTCATAATTCATTCCAGAATGCTGTTCAAGTGCCATTACCAAACGAATTTGTTCCCATAAGAAATAATGTAAATTAGATTAGTCCTTTTAGACCCCCAAAAATACACTTACAAAAGCACTTACAAAAATACACTTACATAATTGTTCGAGTTTGGAGCAGTACGTAAACCGGGGGTTCACTGTGCACTGATGATGTAGCTGAGACAATCATGGTTGAGTTTTGAAGATGAGATTGAAAGAATCGAAAGTCTCTGCTTTGATTGTTTTACTTATTTTATCTACAAAGCCCAGAACCCTTATTATTCATCACTTTAAACATGTACGTACCATTTTTGACATTATCAAACTGTTACAAAAAGGCGATAGCTATAAAGTAATATACATAGACATCTCCAGAGAATAATAGAAGGTCTCCTCCTCTAGCATTCAGCCTGTCTCTGGTTTTTGTAACAAGTAGTCAGAAAATATTCTGGTCCAGCTATCCTTTAAAATTATGATAAATTTTAATAGTGCTTTAGGATTACAACTGATAGGATACTAACTAATGAAATAAAAATTGAGAAGTTTATTAACAAAGTTGTCTAGGTGGACAAAATCAAAGTAAATGAATTTGATATAATTTAGGATATAAGCTCCTACACTTCTCTTCTAGTGCAAAGTTAAATTGTATATATAGTAGTATAGTGCTGAAGGCACATTTCGTGACAGTATGACTCTTAAGTACTGTCTGGTATGTTACTATCAAGTATAAAAATACTATTACATACATATATACAAGTGTGTGTGTGTGAATGTGTGAGTGTGGTCAAAGTGCTCGTTATGTCTCAGTAAGACTCAACTCAACTTAGACTTAAAAAGTGACCGACACTAGTCCACAAATAATTATTTGTGGACTAGTGTCAGTCACTTTTTAAGTCTAGTTTGATGGTCTAGAAGATAGATTATAATCTATCTTCTAGACCATCAAGACAATCAAAACAGCTTGCTGGAACAATATGACGAATCATTCGCCAACAGCAATAATGTAATAAGCAGCAGCACAGCATCAGGAACAAGGAGACAAAATAGTGACCCTAACTGGGGACCATCAGCAAATCCTCCATAAGTCATAAAACTCCCTTAATACTGAATATAAATTCAGCGTAGAGGCCACACAAAATAGATCAGAATCATTAGCTTGGGACCTGGGTTGACTTAGTGTCAGTACGGCACACAACCTCAGTAAAATGTCAAAAATCACTAAGTGTGAACTATGCTCTGTGAACAGAATTACACAGACTTACAAGAAGTATGTTTCGACTCACCAGCAAAACCATACTCTACCAAAACATTCTAAATAACGAACAAACAGACAGAGATGGGAGATGTGCTCCCAGGACCAGGAGCAGATGAAGAAAGAGGGAGATGCTGGTCGAGCAATGACCAACTATGGAGAGAGCGATTTCTCGACTACAGGCCTCACATCAGGTGATATCATGTGACTTGCCCCTGGTACTGCAGCAATGGCACAAGGTACAGCCTGACACAAACAGTAGACGGACAGCCAATCACAACTCTTCAACAGTAAGCACAGTGAGAAGTGTAATTGTTACATCCTACCTACATACATAGCTGATATAATAAGTCAAATAATAATATAAAGAAAGATACAGTGGTCCCTCGGTTTTCGCCAAAAATTTGTTCCAGAATGATGCTCAAGTGCCATTACCGAACGAATTTACTTCCTTAAGAAATAATGTCACGTAGGTTAGTCTATTTCAGACCCCTAAAAATACACTTGCAACAGCACTTACGAAAATACACTTACATAATAATAATAATAATAATAATATAATAATATTTTTATTTCGATGCAAGTTACAAGTATACATAGTTATTGGTAGTTACAATTATAAAACTGTAATGCAAGGGGAGCCACTGGCATGCCATGGCATTAGGGGCAGCTTATTCAAAACACTTATTCACTAAGTACTTAATACTAGAGAAATTGATTAATTTTATTCTAGTTTTATATTACAGTGGTACCTCGGTTAACGATATTTTTTCATTCCAGAATGCTGTTCAAGTGCCATTACCAAACAAATTTATCCCCATTAGGAATAATGTAAAATAGACTAGTCCTTTTAGACCCCCAAAAATACACTTACAAAAGCATTTAAAAAAATAAACTTACATAAAAGGGGTGAGTTTGGGGACCATCATTAACCAAGGTACCACTATATTTCAAATTACAATATGATTATACATACAGTGGACCCCCGAGTTTCGTAAACCCCGGAAATCGTACAATTATGTAAGTATAATATTGTCAGTGCTTGTGGAAGTGTATTTTTGGGGGTCTGAAATAGACTAACCTACTTGACATTATTTCTTAAGGGAGTAAATTCGTTCGGTAATGGCACTTGAGCAGGCTTCTGGAATGAATTTTGCTCGTTACTCGGGGGTCCACTGTATATGAAAAGGTAAATACAGTGGTACCTCGACATACGAGCAGCTCCCAACTCGAACAATTATGTAAGTGTATTTCTGTAAGTGCTTTTGTAAGTGTATTTTTTGGGTTCTGAAACGGATTAATCTAATTCACATTTTTCTTTATGGGAACAAATTCGTTCGGTATCGGCACTCGAACAGCCTTCTGAAAAGAATTAAACTCGTAACTCGAGGTACCACTGTATATACACTATAAACATTGGGCCCCATTCAGGGGGCGCAATACAAACATACATTACCATTATTGTCATATTACACAAAGAATAATCACAAAGTAGTTAAGACTATTTGAAGTAAATTATTACATAAGAACATAAGAAAGGAGGAACACTGCAGCAGGCCTGTTGACCCATACTAGGCATGTCCTTCATAATCCATCCCACTAACAGAATATTTGCTCAACCCAGTTTTCAATGCTACCCAAGAAATAAGCTTTGATAATTCTATTTACTTCATGTGCAAGTCCCACTCAAATCCAACCCCTCTCACTCATGAATTTATCCAACCTAAATTTGAAACTACCCAAGGTCCTAGCTTCAATAACCCTACTAGGCAGATTGTTCCACTCATCAACTACCCTATTTCCAAACCAATACTTTCCTATATCCTCTCTAAATCTAAACTTATCTAATTTGAATCCATTATTGCAGGTTCTCTCTTGGAGAGATATCCTCAAGACCTTATTTACATCCCCTTTGTTAGTACCCATTTTCCACTTGTATACCTCGATCATGTCTCCCCTCATTCTTCGTCTTACAAGTGAATGTAATTTAAGGGTCTTCAATCTATCTTCATACGGAAGATTTCTAATGCTATGTATTAATTTAGTCATTCTACGCTGAATGTTTTCTAACGAATTTATATCCATTCTGTAATATGGAGACCAGAACTGAGCTGCGTAATCTAGGTGAGGCCTTACTAATGATGTATAAAGCTGTAATATAACCTCTGGACTTCTGTTGCTTACACTTCTTGATATAAATCCAAGTAATCTGTTTGCCTTATTACGTATGCTTAGGCATTGCTGTCTTGGTTTAAGGTTGCTGCTTACCATAACCCCCAAGTCCTTTTCGCAATCTGTATGGCTAAGTTCTACGTTATTTAACTTATAAGTGCTTGGGTTATGGACACTCCCGAGCTTCAGAACCTAGCATTTATCTACATTGAACTGCATCTGCCACTTTTCTGACCAGGAATTGAGTTTGTCTAAATCTTCCTGAAGTTCCCTGACATCTACGTTTGAATCAATTATCCTACCTATCTTCGTGTCATTGGCGAATTTGCTCATATCACTAGTAATTCCCTCATCAAGGTCATTGATATATATTATAAACAACAACGGGCCTAAGACTGATCCCTTTGGAACGCCACTTGTTACAGATCCCCACTCGGATTTAACCCCATTTGAGCATACTCTCTGCTTCCTATTGGTGAGCCCTGACTCGATCCATGACAGCACTTTTTCCCCAATTCCATGAGCTGCCACTTTCCTTAACAGTCTCTGGTGCGGTACTCTATCAAAAGCCTTACTAAAGTCTAAATATACAATATCGAATTCTTTATCATGATCAACAGCCTCAAACGCTTTACCGAAGAAAGTTAATAAATTAGTTAGGCAGGAACAGCCCCTCATGAATCCATGCTGAGTATCATTAATCAAATTATGTTTATCCAGATGGCTTCTTATAATATCAGCTATAACTGATTCTAGTAATTTGCCTACAATTGAGGTCAGGCTTATTGGGCGGTAATTTGACGGTAGTGACTTGTCCCCTGCTTTAAAAATAGGAATTACATTAACCATCTTCCACATATCAGACACTACACCTGTTTGAAGAGATAAATTAAAAATGTTAGTTAATGGTTCACAGAGTTCCATTTTGCATTCCTGGCAAAAAGTTCATCAGGACCCGGCGATTTATTTTATTTCAGTCGGTCTACTTGTTTCATAACCATTTCGCTAGTGACTGTGATATTACATAATTTATCTTCTTCAAGGCCACTATAAAAATTAATTACTGGGATATTATTAGTGTCTTCTTGTGTGAAAACCAAGAGAAAATAATTATTAAAAATAGAGCACATATCATTCTCCTTGTCAGTAAGATGCCCAGTTATTTTTAAGGGGACCTATCTTATCTATAACTTTTGTTCTATAAACCTGGAAAAAACTTTTTGGGTTAGTTTTTGAATCCCTAGCAACTTTAATTTCATAGTCTCGTTTAGCTTTTCTTATCCCCTTTTTAACGTCCCTCTTAATGTCAGTATACTGATTTATAAGATGACCCTCACCTCTTTTTATGTGCCTATAAATTCTTTTCTTCTACCCTAAAAGATATTTGAGCCTATTATTCATCCATTTTGGGTCATTTCTACTTGATCTAATTTCTTTATATGGGATAAATGTTCTTTGGGCAGCCTGTATAGTGTTCAGCAAACTGTCATATTGATAGCTCTCTTCGTTACCCCAGTCCACAGATGATAAGTGTTCTCTAAGACCATAATCTGCTAAGCAAAAATCTGGGACCGTTACTGAATTATCCCTACTATCATACATCCATTCAATGTGGTCGCTTGTGCCGAGTTCCTCTGTAATTTCTAAA
Organism: Cherax destructor; assembly: GCA_009830355.1. Classification (NCBI taxonomy): domain Eukaryota; kingdom Metazoa; phylum Arthropoda; class Malacostraca; order Decapoda; family Parastacidae; genus Cherax; species Cherax destructor. Next base: position 52,836 of record WNWK01010133.1, on the reverse strand, counting down.
TTAATAACAAGGGTTTCCTTGTTTGCCAGAACCAAGTCAAGTAGGTTATTTCTCCTTGTAGGTTCTGTCACAAACTGCTTCAAAAAACAATCCTGAATTACTTCTAAAAAGTCGTTAGATTCTAAATTCCCTGTCAAGAAATTCCAATCAATTTGATTGAAGTTAAAGTACCCTAGAATTACTACGTTATTGTGCCTTGTGGCCTTAACAATTTCCTCCCAAAGTAGTCTCCCTTGTTCCCTATCTAAGTTTGGAGGACGGTATATCACGCCTAAAATCAATTTTTCACACCCCTCTGAAAATTCTATCCAGACAGACTCTGTATGTATTATTTCAGACTTTATACCCGTTTTTATGCAACAATTTAAATGATCACGGACATAGAGTGCCACCCCACCCCCCCTTCCTGATACTTCTGTCTACTTGGAATAATTTAAAACCCTGGATGTGACATTCAGCAGGCATGTCCCGATTTTTCATATTAAACCATGTCTCGGTTATTGCAAAAACATCAATATTACCCGCACTAGCAACTAATCTCAACTTGTCCATCTTATTCCTAGCCTAGCACTACGACTATTGGTGTAATATACATTTAAAGACCCTCCTTTCTCTTTACCCTTCCTGCTCATTTCTGTTTTTCCACTATACCTATTACTGTCCTTGTCATCTAGTGCCACTGGCTTTCCAATATCCACCTTATTCTGCCTATTACTAGTTCCCCTAGAATTCATATTACTACACTGGGACTTCACTGTTTTCACCCCATAACCCATACCACTAACTTTTTCTAGTTTAAAGCCCTAACAGCTCCCTCCACTGCAGTTGCCAGTGCCCCCACCCCAGACCTAGATAAGTGAACCCCATCACTGGCATACATATCATTTCTGCCATAGAAGAAGTCCCAGTTTTCAATGAATTTTACTGCATTATCCTTACAGTACTTGTCCAGCCAGTAATTGACACCAATTGCCCTGGACAACCATTCATTTCCAACTCCTCTCCTTGGCAAAATACCACATATGACAGGGTTCCCACCCTTCTTCCTAATTATGTCTATTGCTGACCTATACCTTCTAGTCAGGTCCTCACTCCAACGTCTGCCAACATCGTTGCCTCCAGCACCGAGACAGATAATAGGATTGCTCCCATTACCTCTCATGATGTCGTCCAGACGGCTAACAATATCCTCCATCCCAGCCCCAGGAAAGCAAACCCTGTCTCCTACTTCTATCTTTCAAGCAGAAGGCCCTAATCAATGATGTACGCGGTGGCGTGTTTAGGTAGTGTAGGAGGATAAAGCACGTTATGTCGTGCAATGTTCCATGTAATACATAATGTAATGGATGTTTTCTAACTACAAATTTTCTGTTATTCTAACTGAGCATCAACCCGATTGTTCAATGTTTCCTTGATTAATGTGTTATTTGTCAATAAAGCATATGTACTGCATGTTCCTTTCTTGACTTGAGGATTCACAACAGGAGGATTACTACGAATCTTCTTGTTTTCCTCAGTCAGTCGCTGTATCTCAAGCTTAGCCACCCTCAGTTCTTCCTTTAGCTGCTGGTAGAGTAGCTCAAGAGAAGACATCTTCAGATTCACAGAGAGCACAGAAGACACGTCATAAGTCATTTTGTCACTGGCCACAAATTGTAGCAAATTTTTACAAAAGGGATAATATCCCCACCTCTTATGCTTGCTTTCTTATGCAAACACCCTATGGGAAGAGTAGCCCCCTTAATAATAATAATAATAATAATATCTTTATTTCTACAAGTACAAGGTATACAGGCCTAGCTGACATCAATGACATGCTACTATATAGAAAGCCGCTTGTTATGCAGAGAATTTCGGGCAAATTAGGTCAGTTTTGTCCCAGGATGTGACCCACACCAGTCGACTAACTCCCAGGTTCCCATTTTACTGATGGGGAACATAGACAACCAGTGTAAAGAAACAAGCCCTATGTTTCTATCCTCGCTGGGAATAGAACCCAGACCCTCGCCGTGTGAAGCAAGAGCTTGAGCCACCAGGCCATGGGGCACCCTTCCCAGAGAAGAGACCTCTACCCCTTGACACCGTATTAAGATGACCCAGCGACAGGAAACTACATAGCTGTAGGACACTGAGAGCCAGAAACTACAACTACTGAGTCAAAAACTACAACTAATGAGTCAGGGACTACAACTACTGAGTCAGAGATTACAGCTAATGGGACTTGAAATAGCACTAAATGTGACAGGAACAATGAATGAGTATAATTTTGAAAAAAAAACTAGGCTTTAGCAAGCGTCCTTTGATACCACAGTAAGAGATACAGCTGCGTATTCCACTCCACTAGTGTACATAGCAGTAGCAAGAGAGTGTGGCCCGGTGGTCTGGTGGCTTAAGCTCTCGCTTCACACACGGAGGGCCCGGGTTTGATTCCCGGCGGGTGGAAATATTTTGACGTGTTTCCTTACACCTGTTGTCATGTTCACCTAGCAGCAAATAGGTACCTGGGTTGTTAGTCGACTGGTTTGGGTCGCATCCTGGGAGACAAGATTAAGGATCCCAATGGAAATAAGACAGAGTCCTCGATGACGCACTGACTTTCTTGGGTTATCCTGGGTGGCTAACCCTCCGTGGTTAAAAATCCGAGGAAATCTTATCTTTTCACAAGAGCCCAATTCATAACAGGTGATAAGAGACAGCGGTAATGAGAGTAGAGCAGGCTTGGTTCAAGAGCCCTTCCTCTGCATTAACACACCTCTTCTGAAGGAATAAAATAACCCAAGCCAGTGAGTGGGGCTTATTTCTGTCAGGAGCCTTCGGCTACTTTGCCCAGGTTGTAACACATGATAGTTGTATGACCCTTGTGGGTTTAGCGTTTAGTTATGATTATAATAATAATGTGACCTATGATAACTGATTAATTCCTTGGTACCTATTTTCTGTTAGCTAGGTGAGCAGGGGCAGCAGGAGTAAAAAACCCTGCTCGAAAGTCTTGCCACGTTTGGGCGAGGCGATCGCTCTACCACTGAGCTACGTGTCATCCATATATAAATAACTATGCTTTCACCCTTCAAGATTAATTGTTTATTTTCCTAATTGCACTCAAACGTGACCAAATATTCAGTCTTAAAATCCCAAATGTAACTTTGTATCATCCCTAAGTGCTATATAGTGCATAAGACATGAATGAAACATTTGTCAGAAGACGGGAAAAGATATGGACAAATTATGAACAAGACTCGGGAGGCTACCTTCTCTGGAGTCCCTCGTTTACCTGGAGTTTACCTGGAGAATAACCTTCAAATACATGATAGAATTGATGAGCTGGCAAGGTTGTGTACCTTCATGAACACAGCTGATTATTACTCTGGCCTGAGGACAGTACGCCAAAAACTTCGTCTTCTGTGTTATTACATTAAAAACCAAGCTCTAAATATGTTCGAGTCGGAGAGACTGACTTAGTCAAACCATCTTTCTACCATCTGTGACAGCAAGACTGACACCAGTCAATCCACCTTCCTTCTGCTATAAAGAAACTCACATGCCTATGACGCATACAAACAAAATCAGCAGACTTGGATGATGCTTCCACCCAACCTCGGCTGGGCTAGAAATACCTCAGTGTTTGCACCACCAGCTAATGTAGACCTAACCAAATGTAAACTTTCTTAACAAAGCTCTTCTCTCACCCTCTGTCACTATGTACTTTAATATGACAAAATGAGGAAATTTGAGAGAGAATTCCTTTACAAATATTCAAGAAATATATAAATATTTTTTCCCATCCCTAGGTTTACCCCTCAAGGAAGGTTCCTTGAGGCTGGTGAGGGGCTCTTGATCTAAGGAATTGGATATGTGCTCCAGTTCCCTGAATTAAACCTGAATGTCTTCCACATCCCCCCACAGGCACTGTATAATCCTATGGGTTTAGTGCTTCCCCCATGATTATATTATTATTATTATTATTTTATCCCTAGGTTTAGCGCTTCTTTTTGATAATAATAATAATAATAATAATAATAATAATAATAATAATAATTCCCATCTCACCCCAAAAAAAGACACATTACGAAAACTCTAGCAAAATACATCATTTTCATCTATTGCATAAAACTGTTTATTACTGAAAATTATTTGACCAACAGAATGCTTTTGATCCAGTCCCCTGGTTCGTCGGTACTTTTTTTTTTTACCATCACATATGTTATAATAAAACTACCACCATTTATACAGATATTGTCTTAATTAGGTATCATCGAAGGGGGACCTATAAATGGTTGCCAGAATTTTTGTTTTCTTCCTCCAACTTTTCGATTTTCTTTGTCTCATAAGTCAAGAATGCCTCATCCGATCGGCTTCAAATTTTCACCTCTGCTGTGGTTTTCTGAACGCAATGTTGGTGTTTTTTTCGGACTGCCAATTTTATAGAATAAATATTAATTTTCATTTATATTTTACAAATAAAGAATGCCTCTTCTTATCGACTTCTATATATTTATGATGAAACATTCTTTAATAAGGATGATACATGGAGAGAGTTTCGGGGGTCAACGCCCCCGTGGCCCGGTCTGTGACCAGGCCTCCTGGTGGAATCAGGGTCTGATCAACCAGGCTGTTACTGCTGGCCGCACGCAACACGACGTACGAACCACAGCCCGGTTGGTGAGGTACTGACTTTAGGTGCCTGTCCAGCGCCTTCCTGAAGACAGCCAGGGGTCTATTGGTAATCCCCCTTATGTATGTAGGGCGAGGTTCATGGGACTATTTGCACACGTGGGCGCCCTATCTACGATGTTATATAGGCCGTTCCAGATTTTATTTCCATAACTGGAGAAAGGCTGCTCTGACAGGCTTCAACAGTCGTCTTACTTAGAAGAAAGTTGGTATTATTAATGGAGTGTCTTGGTGTCATTTTGCCATTTTTCATCTCGAAATGGTATAGTATTATTTTACATTACTGTATTATTTACCCTTGATGCTGGTGAGGATTTGTTGATCCGAGGAATTGGATTTATCCTCTCCTTCCTAGATCGAATTTGAATGTCTAGCATTCCACTGGCACTATGTGACCCCCTGCTAGTTTAGCGTTTTTTTTCCTTGATTAAAATAAACCAATTAAGTGCTGATTCATCTTACGAAATGAATGAAACATTTGTTGGCTGTAGGTTGTGTAGGTGAACATTTTGTTAGATTCTGCGAAATAACTGCAGAATGCCTCTTCTGGTCGTGTCAAGATATCTTATTAATGAAAATAAGATACCAGATATACTAAGCAAATTCCCTACATTTGCTTGTAACAGATAAGTGAACTGTAGATATAAATCCATATGTACAATTGTTAACCCTTTTGGGGCCTAGTTCCTAGGCCTCTTGTGTATCCATATGCTCTTGCGCTACCCTCCACAGGATGGATATGGGAGCACAATAAACTAGCCACTTCGGTGGCAAAATATAAATCTGGTCGGCTTTAAACTTTAATGTTTTCGTCAAAGGAAGATTCCCGCTGATTTTACATTGTACAAGTATTAATATTCCAATTTTTTAAATCATATTGGTCTCTGTGAAACAACTGGTGAATGTGTCCTCTGATCAGAAATAAATCACACTGACTTTATTGAGATATTATTGGATAAATATTCATAATGTATATTTATGTGGACATAACATTTGCGTGTCCTCAAGACCAGTGAATAATATTGCATGTTATGTACCTAAAGTATTAAATCTTAAATGTTGGTAAATCTTTCTTACACGAAATTTTGTCTGTAATGGTCCCAGTTTGCTTTTTTTTATGGAAAAAAATAGGAAAACTGAGATAGTGGTTTTCATTCTGGTTTTCAGTTGGCTTCATCCTTCAACGCTCATAACAATGCAAATTCCAAGCGGCTTCAAACTTAATGTGCTCGTGTATTTTAGGATATTAATCTCTGAGATTAAATGAGAATGCCTCTTCATTGTGGCTTCAAAGTCTACAAGATAACTCGAACATTAACCCAGAGTTTAAAGTCTATCCTGAGAACTGCAGCACAACACATGAACACAATACAAGGAACACTTATCTCCTTGACATTATAGGTGTGCGTTTCGGCCTTTTCAAAAACTCCATGAAGATAAAAGGCCCAAAAATTTGGAACTCACTGCCTGAAAATGCTAAAATTTCCCCACCTCCCAACATTTTTACTAATTTTAGATTTTGCCACCGAAGTGGCTAGTTTATTGTGCACCCCATATCCATCTAGAGGTGAGTCCTGAAGGTGAGTCCTGAAGGTGAGTCCTGGAGGTGAGTCTTAAAGGTGAGTCCTGGAGGTGAGTCCTGAAGGTGAGTCCTGAAGGCGAGTCGTGAAGGTGAGTCCTGAAGGCAAGTCCTGAAGGTGAGTCCTGGAGGTGAGTCCTGAAGGTGAGATCTGAAGGCGAGATCTGAAGGCGAGTCCTGAAGGTGAGTTCTGAAGGCGAGTCCTGGAGGTGAGTCCTGAAGGCGAGTCCTGAAGGTGAGTCCTGGAGGTGAGTCCTGAAGGTGAGTCCTGAAGGCGAGTCCTGAAGGTGAGTCCTGAAGGCGAGTCCTGAAGGTGAGTCCTGAAGGCGAGTTCTGAAGGTGAGTCCTGAAGGTGAGTCCTGGAGGCGGGTCCTGAAGGTGAGTCCTGAAGGTGAGTCCCGAAGGCAAGTCCTGAAGGTGAGTCCTGGAGGTGAGTCCTGAAGATGAGATCTGAAGGCGAGTCCTGAAGGTGAGTTCTGAAGGCGAGTCCTGAAGGTGAGTCCTGAAGGCGAGTCCTGAAGGCGAGTCCTGAAGGTGAGTCCTGAAGGTGAGTCCTGAAGGTGAGTCCTGAAGGCGAGTCCTGAAGGTGAGTTCAGAAGGCGAGTCCTGAAGGTGAGTCCTGAAGGCGAGTCCTGAAGGTGAGTCCTGGAGGTGAGTCCTGAAGGTGAGTCCTGAAGGCGAGTCCTGAAGGCGAGTCCTGAAGGTGAGTCCTGAAGGCGAGTTCTGAAGATGAGTCCTGAAGGTGAGTCCTGGAGGCGGGTCCTGAAGGTGAGTCCTGAAGGTGAGTCCTGAAGGCAAGTCCTGAAGGTGAGTTCTGAAGGTGAGTCCTGGAGGTGAGTCCTGAAGGTGAGTCCTGAAGGCGAGTCCTGAAGGTGTGTCCTGAAGGCGAGTCCTGAAGGTGAGTCCTGAAGGCGAGTTCTGAAGGTGAGTCCTGAAGGTGAGATCTGAAGGCGAGTCCTGAAGGTGAGTCCTGAAGGCGAGTCCTGAAGGTGAGTCCTGGAGGTGAGTCCTGAAGGTGAGATCTGAAGGCGAGTCCTGAAGGTGAGTTCTGAAGACGAGTCCTGAAGGCGAGTCCTGAAGGCGAGTCCTGAAGGTGAGTCCTGGAGGTGAGTCCTGAAGGTGAGTCCTGAAGGCGAGTCCTGAAGGCGAGTCTTGAAGGTGAGTCCTGAAGGCGAGTTCTGAAGGTGAGTCCTGAAGATGAGTCCTGGAGGCGGGTCCTGAAGGTGAGTCCTGAAGGTGAGTCCTGAAGGCAAGTCCTGAAGGTGAATTCTGAAGGTGAGTCCTGGAGGTGAGTCCTGAAGGTGAGATCTGAAGGCGAGTCCTGAAGGTGAGTTCTGAAGGCGAGTCATGAAGGTGAGTCCTGAAGGCGTGTCCTGAAGGCGAGTCCTGAATGTGAGTCCTGAAGGTGAGTCCTGAAGGCGAGTCCTGAAGGTGAGTCCTGAGGTGAGTCCTGAAGGTGAGTCCTGAAGCGAGTCCTGAAGGTGAGTCCTGAAGCGAGTCCTAAAGTGAGTCCTGAAGGCGAGTTCTGAAGGTGAGTCCTGAAGGTGAGTTCTGGAGGCGGGTCCTGAAGGTGAGTCCTGAAGGTGAGTCCTGAAGGTGAGTCCTGGAGGTGAGTCCTGAAGGCGAGTCCTGGAGGTGAGTCCTGAAGGTGAGTCCTGAAGGCGAGTACTGGAGGTGAGTCTTGGAGGTGAGTCCTGGAGGTGAGTCCTGAAGGCGAGTCCTGGAGGTGGGAAGTATAGTACCTGCACTCTGAAGGAGTGATGGGAATATTGTTGTGTGGGCGGGCATCTGAACTATAATGTCGACGCGCCTCTGGCTAGACATTGATTGAGTGAGCGATGGTGAAGTGTTTCTTCTTTTTGAGGTCACCCTACCTCGGTTGGAGACACCCGGTGTGTTGAAAGTTTGTTTAATTATAACCATGGAAAAGTACGTAACAGCTAGGGGTCATATAGCGCCTGGGTCATGGGAGGCATTTAGGGTTGATCCGTGGAAGGATACGATAAGTTTTGTTCCATAGATCAAGACCCCTTCACCAGCATCAAGGTACCTCCCTAGGGAAGATTTCGATCTATAAATTTAGCAACTTGGTACCTGTACAGACCAATAACAATTCCAAATTTTATCTAGATACAGTATATTAGAGCTGAAATATTGAAACCGATCAGAAGATGCATTCTCAAGTTATGGACTAAACAAGGGAAAGGGGGCCTTTTTATGTTGGAAGGCCGCATTAAACTTAACTGTAATCTAATTAGACCGCGTTCAAGAAATTTTGATTAGAAATACTCTAAAATGATGGTTATTTTGTAAAAAAAAGTTAATTATTATATAATAACTTCAGGAAAAATAATTCATTCAGAAGATCACGAGTACATGAGTACACTGAGAGACAACACAATAAGTGTCCGGGGCCCAAGACTGTTCAGCTGCCTCCCAGCATACATAAGGGGGATTATCAATAGACCCCTGGCTGTCTTCATGAAGGCACTGCACAGGCATCTAAAGTCAGTACCTGACCACCCGGGCTGTGGTTCGTACGTAAGTTTGCGTGCGGCCAGCAGTAACAGCCTAGTTGATCAGACCCTGATCCACCATGAGGCCTGGTCTCAGACCAAGCCGCGGGGACATTGACCCCCGAAACCCTCTCCAGGTAAACTCCAGGTAACACTTAATGCCCTAGAAGGTCGCATGCGGCCACTGTTTTCGATATACCCTGAAGGGGGATACCTAGTTTTTTGTGAATTACTCTTCTTCAGTCAACAGAACTTCTGGGACCTCTGTAATATTTTGACTGAGATATACAGGATGGGTATATGGGATGTATAAGACAACTGTCAAATCAATTACTACTTACCGGTCCTGGGGTTTGTAACGCAAATGTTTAGACGAATGTCCATATGAATAACTTATGTTACATTGTAACTGTTCATGTTTTGATGACATTACCATTGTTACAGTTGTTTCAATGCACAAATTTTGGCTGAATACACAACAATGTTATCAGTCCAGTGGCAATATATAGCTCCTTTCTGGAGGGCTTGAATTTTTGTCGCCGTGATTACATACAGAAAAAGTATGTGCAGACGAAAGAATCCATAAACCATTTCCGGGACCTTGATCACAGTTGGCAGGGTGCAGGGTTCAGAAATACACCACTGGGTGGTGAACAGAGGATGGGTGGGTAGGCAAAGCCTCCCGGATATAAAATGGGACGCCCTCTCTCCCATCTCCCAGTGCTAACTCCACCTCAGTGTCGACACTCAGACGACGGACGTATACATACACATACACGCGCGTGTGTGCACATCCCTCAGTGGTAATCCAGAATCTAGCGAGGACTAAAGACGATGGCGACGGTGCAGAAAAAGACAACCCGTACAACGAAGAAAGTCACGGAGACGAAGGGTCAAGTTCAGTCCCAGTCCACCGTGACCAAGTCTTCCCAAGTATCGTCTCAGAAAAGCTTGACAATCACCAAGAAGGGTCAGTTTTTCAGCGATTCATTCTTCGAGGACACCCGGCAAGACTTCCAAGATGCTATCAAGGATGTGTTGACAAAGTGTGGCGACAAGTCCTCCACGGGCGACGACATCACTACCTACAGGAGCCTTCGAACCCGAGAGCTGAAGGATGAAAACCAAGCCATTAAGTCAACAGACGATGAACTCTACCACAAGGTGAAGCATATTTCCTGCGAAATATTTACAAATGGGATTTTATTGGCCAAACATATATCTAATTGTGTAAAAAAAAAAAAAAAAAGCCTACATGATGCCTGATTTACAGTTACGTTACGTTCAAAAAAATGTGAAATATTAATTTTGTCTTTATATGTTCAAGCGTTATAAACCTGAAATGTTGTTTTATATTGTTACGCTAGATTGTAGTGGACGTGAATGACTTCATAAACGGCGGGGAGGTGAGCGTGAAGACGGTGGAGGAGCGGGAAGTGGTGGTGGAGGGACGTGTGGAGAGGAAACAAGGCAACACCAGGTCCAGCAAGAGTTTCAAACGTAGTTTTATCCTGCCAGAGGACATTGAGGTGGAGGCACTCACTGCTGTGGTCTCGTCTGACGGTGTTCTTATCATCAAAGCCCCAAAGAAGGTAGGTGATATTAATAGTACCTGCCAAACCAGCTTTGGACACACACTTGCGAGAAAGTAATGGTAACTTATGCGACACTTATCATTACAAGGAACCAGACACTAGCATTCATATTATTTATGACAGTGGAAGGATTGATAGCTATCCATCAGACAAAAATATTTCCCATTAAAATCGTTTACCAGTCAGTGGTAAACGTGTTTCAGTGAAACACGGTAACGATAGGAAATTCAGTTAGATATTTCGGATTTTGCCTCGATGGGAGTGTATGTATTGGACTCCACTCATCCTGCGAGCGAACAGTACACCATGAAGATGGTATTGAATTCAAATTCAAATTCTTTATTTCATGTAATACAAGGTGGGGGGTACTTACAGTTATACATTAAAGTTGATATTACAAGATGGCCAATAATATGCCTAGGTATGCCTAGGCTTTTCAGGCAGTCTTATGATAGGTCTTACTCAATAGCTACACAATGAATATACAGATTGTAAGGTTAGGTTAGGTTAGGTTTACAAAATTTAGGTACTGGAATTTAAACATTGAGAATTTAACAATTAGTATAAGAAGTTAGCAATTAGTTTATATATTAATGATAAAGGTGATATATTGGCATAATATAGTTTCTATATTGGAGTGTCTTAGGCAAACTTATGACTAGCTTAAGTATTATGAAACAATAGTTGTATTAGAATTTTGGTTAGAACTGTGCAAATTAAGGGGAATCACAGATATCAATAAGTGTATTTTGCTGTGGTTAGTAATGTGCAAATTAAGGAGAATCACAGATATCAATAAGTGTATTTTGCTGTGGATATGTGCAAGATAAAGTAGTTTTCGTATGGTTAGCTACCGGTTGGGTGCGTAAGTGAGATAAGATGTTTTTTAACGGTGCTTTTGAAAATGGAGGTTGTGTCTGTAGTTCTAGAGTTTTCAGGCAGGGAGTTCCAGATTTTAGGCCCTTTTATGCGCATTGAATTTTTGTATAGATTTAGTCGGACACGGGGAATGTCAAAGAGATGTTTATGTCTGGTATTATGTCTATGGGTCCTGTCACAACTGTCAAGAAAGTGTTTTAGCTCAGGGTTAAAGTTGGAATTAATGGTTCTATAAATGTAGATAGCAGAGTAGTAGGTATGGATGTTCTGGACAGTGAGTAGGTTTAGGTCTTTGAAGAGTGGGGGGGGGGGTGCTGCCTAGCGTTGGATTGTGTGATAATTCTTACTGCAGCTTTTTGTTGGGTTATTATTGGCTTTAGGTGGGTAATTTCTGTTGATCCCCATGCACAAATGGCATATGTGAAGTGCCACTCATCCTGTGAGTGAACAATTCCTCCATAAAGACGGTATTAAGCAGCAGCATTCATCGTGTGAGTGAACATCCTCGCCACAAACAGCATTGGGAAGCATCACTTGCCCTGTGGGTGAACATTACCTCCATAAGGACGACACTACAAGTCAGTTTAAATAACTGATACGCTGCTGATAGTATTCAGGTCATCCTTGACTGCGTCAACATTCAGGCAAAGATAATGATAATTTGGAAAGGTGAATGTTGCAACAACCAAGGATTGACCTTTTATGGCCAATAGTGTGCTGAACTATACTTTTTTTAGGATTTATATTCACTGTCATAGTGAGTGGTGAGTAGTTCACTCACAGGATAAACATGTTGTTCATTGCATAGTATCTCATCTTTTGTCATGTAGTTAGACATACCCCGGAGGAGGACCGTTAAGAGGTTTCCTGAAATTTTTCGCATTTTTCTTCCTCCAACTGTTTTATTTTACTTCGCTCATAACTCGAGAATGCCTCATCCAATTTGCTTCAAATTTTCAACATTTGTGTATGGTACCGAGGACCAAATTCTTGGAACAACTGGCTTACCTACGTGCCTTATGATAAAAGTTATTGAGTCCATTACCATCCGCCTGGAATGCCTCGGATAACTTGCAAAATCCTCAGTGGCAGAGCTTAAGCCGCACTCTGCACTATTCCAATCGCGTGCATCGAAGCACAGGGGACTGGATTTATGAAATACATGGATACCTTTTTCGGATCGCGTAACGACTGAAATACGTCTAGTTAATTTTTATCTTTACTAATGCTATCTGTTAGAGATGCAGATGACAATTTTTTCTCTCATAACTTTCTCTTCTTTCCCCGGGGGGGGGAGGTTCATATGTGCCGCACTGGTGGCTATTTTGATCTTCCACGTGTGTTCTACACCTGTTTCTCTGTGTACACTTAGCACACAGGTCTTCACAGCTTCCTTCCTGACCACAGTTCTAACTTCTCTGCCGCAGTTACTACTGGTATTTACAGAGAAAAACTGTCGGTTGCCCTCGACATAATACCTTCTTAGCTAACTTATTAGAGTTCTTCACCCATTCATTAGAGTAACACTTATGTTTCTGTATTAAATATTAAAGCTTTAAATTCTTAGCTATTATTCGTGGCCTTTGATTCTGACCTTCTCGTCCTCACCAAAGAAAACAGAAAATTAATATAAAAACTGTTGACAGGTTATTGTCGAAACAATTATTCTGACATTTGAACAACACTAAATATAACACTGAACTCACTAAATCGTAATAAAACGATTACAAACAAACCATGGATCCTTGCCAGGTCCGAGGTTTGTTTACAATCGTGTATTACGATTTAGTAAATCATGATGGCGGCTTTGAGGGAACTTGAGTTAGAGTTCGCCACAGCCACGCTGGTGGAGATTCACCTGGAAAAACTTGCATTTGTGATCACAGTGGGACACATGCTAACCTCCCTATGGTGTATAAATATATCTAGTTGGATGAATCTTATTGTAGCCAGCTGGCCCAGTGGCTAACGCACTGGCCTGGAGTTTTGCGACTCACTTTCCATGCGTTCGGTCCTTGACCATTCCGTGGTTTATAACACTGAGCTTTAATATCCAGACCAGATGACTCGCGCTTTCCATTCTATGTACGGTCAGTGATATGATCTTAACATATAAACAACTTTCACCATTAGTTATTTTAATCTGATTTAATTAGCGTAGCTTGTCAAGAAACTTCATAAAGTCAGTCTAATAAATAAATGAGAAACTCATTTGGCCAGAGGTTCGTGTCGTGAGTCGCACTTGTGACAGATTTACTCGAAGCAGAAAATTTGCTAGCAATATAATTCGCCTGGATTTTTTACTCTGAAAGCCGAGGTCAATTTTAAAAATAACATATTAAAACTGGCTAGAGCAGTTTTTTACCTTTTAACCTTTTAAATGTCGGCGGAAAAATAACAAGAACACATATGAAAAAAAAAATCATTAGAATTAAAACAAAGAGACAAGTTACCGATATTTTTATTGGTACAGCGTTTCACTCTGTAAGCTTGATCAACAATTTGTACATACTTTGGTCTATATACCTTTTGGCAATGCGTCATCACATCCAAAATTCATTATGAATGAATTTGGAAAATTCATTACAGATGAACTTAGAAAAGAATTCATTAGAAATTAATTTAGAAATTAATTTAGGTGTAACCTTGAATGCGACTCCTGCTAATTCTTACTCTCCATTCTTGAATGTCTTGTGATGCATATCTATAATATTAAAATATTAAGAACATTTAATTAATTAATCTCATACGAAAGGTAAAACTTTGAGGTATATTCCTCAGAATGTTGCCGAACAGTTAGTCTAATATCTTTATTATGCACCACATACCCATGGTGTGGGTGGTAGTCAAAAGATTACAGAGGTACATAATGGGTCCAGGGACTGGACCCCAAAGTGTTGATGGCTGAATAAGTTACAATGGTAATGAACTATTTACATGTTTATATCCGGTCACAATCGTAATGAGTTATTTATGAAGACATTAATTTGGTCACATGCACAAAGTGGTAATACTTTATTTACAGTGAGCAAAGTCAGGGTATTTTTCCAGAATAGTTTGTAATATACCACTGTGGATAAAATACTTTGACATTTCTGAGCGAGTTGTCTATTAATTCATTAATTTTATCGCACTCCAGTACATAATGACGCAGGGTGTGACAATAGTCCATCTGGACAAAGTTTACATTTCGTTTGGTCTATATCTGGTGGTGGTGATTTAACCTCTGAACAGCAAGTAAACAAATACACACATGAAAGGTAGTCTTGGCAACACATTTTCTCAGAGACTATATATTAAGAAAGCTACGCCTCTTATATAACAATCAGAGGCTCCATTGGTTGGTTGAACATTCATCTTAAGAATCTTAAAAAAAAAAAATTCCTCAGAATTTTCTTCTTTTCTTTTATCTTGTTAACCCCTCTGGGGCCTAGTTCCTAGGCCTTTTGCGTATCCATATACTCATACTCTACCGTCCACAGGATGGATATGGGGTGCAAAATACACTAGCTGCTTCGGCGGCAAATTCTAAAATCTAAATGTTATTCTCATGATCAGAGAAGAGAAAGCTGTTGGTGTGTGTGGGATGGTGTTGGCAGGCAGAGTGCAAAAGCCAAGTGGGTCTCGTCACACACCTTTCAAGGTCCTTATCGTCTTAATGCTAGTGTTGAGAGCTCCATGATATAAGCATCCAAGACAAACATTGAAGTGAACACCTGTTTAAACTCTCCTGAGGGTGTGTAATAACAGGCTTCAATGTGCATTAATATATTTTTGTAGACGGATCGAAGAAACTGACATCCCAATGGTATTTTTTTTTTAAATATCTAGTGATACGGATGCACTAACTCGTGAATCTATTTTCCTCGACACTGCATTATATTTAAAAGAGAAAAAATACTGGATAGAGACCATAGCTCATCTAGTGGTAATTAAAATGGATCTCATGCCATTATTTATTAAATTTATTCACACTATATAAAAGGCAGATTAAACTTATAAATTCAATAATTCCTTCAAGAGCGAATTCGTTGTTTATCCAGTGCAGCTACTCGTTAATTTGTTATATATCACATAACACTGATTGCTACAATTATTAACATATGCCACATATATAACCTGATAATTCAGCTCATAATGCCGTAAGCGGTATTAATATAGGCTGGTTGATAACCTGTTCACCATCACTCATATGAATGTTTTAATCCCTAATACACATCTCGGTGGATATATCCTTGAATATAGGTTTCAAAACAGGAGTAAAATGCAATATTATTTCCTCCAAGTTTGTGCTCATCTTCGATAATATCTTCTCATCTCTGAAGATTTTACGGAGTTGCAAATATGCATGTTTTCTTTTTGTAACTAATGCAAGAGAGTTACATTATTTAGGAAGTGTTGTATTATTAGGAGTCATAGAATGGTTTTGTTAAATTAATCTTTCGAAAACTCCTAAAGTTGATTGACTGTAAATACTCTGTTACTTATAATTTTTGCATATATTCAGACATTATGATCCAATAGAAATAATAAGAGTTATAGAAACAGTCTTGAATGCTGAATGTTTATACAACGAGATGCTCAACACCTGTTATATTAATTATTGTCACTTTAAATACGATTATACTGCGTAACGAATGATACACTTACGATCTAAATAACTTATAATTTGTATAAAATTATTCTGATCAAATATAAACAAAATCATAAAATATTTTGACAACTGTAAATAATTTAAAAGAACTTGAAAAGATGAATTTTTTTTTTTTTTTAAGATGGTGGCATTCATGGCACCTTGTCAAGGCTGATCTCACTGATTGCTAGGTAATTAATTAAACAATTTAAACTAAGCTTAATTAAGCTAATTATTTTACCCCAGTCTTTTTTATTTACACATTAATTTAAAGAATTTATCAATGATTTATTACACCTTTCCTGTTTTGTCCTGATACGTTTCAGCCATCCAGTGCAACGCAATCACAGATTAGTGTAAAAGTACAAAAGCAGGTTCAAAGTTCTATCACCAAGGAATCAACAGGACAAGCTGTCGATAAAACAGTCTCTGTTAAAACTGAGAACGTCCAGCATACAACCAAGGCTTCACAAGATAATGTTGTCAGCCAGAAAGTGACCCAACAAGTGAAAACTGTGAGGGAGAGCAGCAGCACCAGTGACACCGCCAGCAGGCCCCTGCCCATCGTCAAGAAAGGTCTCTTCTTTGACGACTCTTTCTTCGAGGATTCTCGACAACCTTTCCAGACAGCTATCAAGCAAGTGCTTGAAAAGTCTAATGTAACATCAACTCAAGTCGACGACATCACCAACTACAGGAATCTCCGTCAGCGAGACCTGAAGGAGGAGAACCAAGCTGCTACTGTCAGTGAAGACCAGCAGACTCATAAGGTTGGTTACTCGTACCATTTCCAGTTATCTTTACATTTACCTGGAAATGGGTGTAATTGTTCTCTGATATAATTTGAAATAATATTAAACATTAAAATTTGACGTGTTAAATGTGAAACAACTGAAAGTTTTTGAAAGGTAATAATTATATTTGCACCAGATAATTGTTGATGTACAAGATTTTATAAACGGAGGAGAAGTGACTGTGAAGACGGTGGATGAGAGGGAAGTAGTTATTCAAGGTCACATTGAGAAGCAGGAAGGTAACACCAGGTCTTCCAAGAGCTTCTGTAAGCGATTTGTTCTTCCGGAAGACATAGAGGTGGAGTCTGTGACATCTGTGGTGTCCGCTGATGGTGTCCTCACTATCAAAGCGCCAAGAAAAGTGAGCAACTATGTCTTTAATCGTTTCATAGGATGGCCTTTGATGCTGAAGGAGGGCTGCTGATTTACGTTGCGCCCAGCTAAATTCTGTACAATACTGTGTTGAGCCTTTAACATGTCCTTCAGTATTTCAGTTCTGCTTGTCACACCGTGCATATTTTTATACATAACAGACTGATACATACTTAATTTCTCTGCTTATATTAAATTATAAAATACTCTACGTTTTTCAAATATAAACATCAGGAAATATTAAGCCACTCTATTCTGACTGCCGCCCACCGGATGGGTAAGAGGCGCACAATAAAAATAAAAAGCAAGATAATTTTTTTTTACGTTAACGACTTAGCTTCTTGCGTTGCAGCCATCAGCGTTGCCGGTGACGAGTGGTGGTCAAGCCATCAACATAGAGAAAACAGAAACCAAGAAAGTGGTTAAAAAATCAACAGTGACGACGACTGAAGGTGAAGAGGACGTGAAAGAAGCACTGGTGACACCACAACAATCTCCGAGGGTGACTCAGGATACCACTGATAAAGATCAAACAGTAACTACTGTGACTAAACAAATCAAAACTGTGACGGACACCACTACCAGTGACACCGCCGGAAGACCTTTACCAATTACTAAAAAAGGCTCCTTCTTCGAAGACTCTTTCTTCGAGGATTCTCGCCAACTTTTCCAGACAGCTGTGAGGCAGGTGCTTGAAAAGTCCAACGAGACATCTCAAACTGACGACATCACCACTTACAGGAATTTGCGTCAACGTAACCTGAAGGAGGAGAATCAAGCCGTTACTGTCAACGAAGATCAGAAGACTCATAAGGTGGGTCATAAATGTAGTAAAAAAAGAACATTCTTTTCAGATTAGAAAATAGTCTGGCATATTATTAGTATACATTTTTTTTTTAAATTGCTGTACAAAGTATAGAGATTCCTCTGCCAACTGTTATCTTGTCATTTCATTCTTTTATTCAAAATACAGTAACAGATTATCTTTGGGAGATAAAGCAATGTTTTCCAAGAATATATTACATGTTGCCAAAATTTTAAAATAAGTTGAATTAGAGATTCACAGAGTGAGAGAGAGAGACAATAATCCCCAGCCGACACTAGCCTATTTATATTAATTACTTTTTAAAACATTATTTGCATTTTCAATTCAGCATTTATATTAAAATATTTTTGAAAGTTAGGATATAATTAGTTATTCTTACCTATTTTGGAAAATACGTTTTTACATGCATATTTTTTCAGATAATAGTTGATGTTCAAGATTTCTTGAACGGAGGAGAAGTCACCGTGAAGACGGTGGATGAGAGGGAAGTGGTTATTGAAGGTCACATTGAGAAGCAGGAAGGTAACACCAGGTCTTCCAAGCGCTTCTGTAAGCGATTTGTTCTTCCGGAAGACATAGAGGTGGAGTCTGTGACGTCTGTGGTGTCATCTGATGGTGTCCTCACTATTACAGCGCCAAGAAAAGTGAGCAACTCTCAGCCTATATCATGTTCAGAATAAACATTACTTCTAATTATGTTTTTTATGTGATATAAACATTCACCTGCATCTTGTACTTTACAGCCATCAACAGTACCAGTAACGGACGCTCCTAAAGCCGTTAGTATAGAGAAAACAGAAACCAAGAAACAAATTCAGACCACAGTCACAACGACTGAGGAACAAGACGTGAAGGAACCACAAGTCACAATTCAGCAAGTTCCACAAGTTACACAGGATGTTACCAGCCAGAAAGAAACTGAGCAGGAGAAAACCTTGACAACTGTGACTAAACAGGTGAAAACTGTGACAGACACCACCACCAGCGACACCGCCAGCAGGCCATTACCAATCGTTAAAAAAGGTTCCTTCTTCGATGATTCTTTCTTTGAAGATTCTCGTCAACTGTTCCAGACAGCTGTCAGACAGGTGTTAGAAAAGTCCAATGTGACATCAACTCAAGTTGACGACATTACCAACTACAGGAATCTCCGTCAACGAGACCTGAAGGAGGAGAACCAAGCTGTTACTGTCAATGAAGATCAGAAGACTCATAAGGTTGGTTTAGGTCAAAATAATGTTATTTGTACTTTTATGGCCACAAAACAATATATACGAGTAGGTGACTGGAGAAAGTGCTAGTTTCGATGTTTTCAGAGTGGTCATTAAAATCGTAAGCATCGAAGGATCATGAGTTAAAACATTAAGACATTCGGCGACTCTGACATAGTTCGCCGTAGTTTCAACAACTTCCACATTTACCCGTGATGGTACGAGGCACTACCGTCTCTGGAAAAATAAACACATAAGCAGTATAATGTGATCCTTTATTGACAACGTTTCGCCCACGCAGTGGACTTTATCGAGTCACAAACAGATCTACTTATACTGCTTATGTGTTTATTTTTCCATTGTGTCGGTATTTTATACCATTTATTTCCACTACCGTCTCTAGCAGGTCATGCCAGCGGCTGCTTTTTGGTTCGGTCCCCCCCCCCCCTTCTCCCGTGATAGGTTCAATGGAACCTCTGAAATTATCTCAGTTTTTAGATCAGAAAATGAACTACAATAATATTTATTTGTTTGATAAATTAATTAGTTAAATAATCTTTCCTACACAAAACGCAGAAACAACTCAACGAGATTGTGTGGTCTTTTTTTTACTCAGTTGAATTTACAGGTTGAGGTGTTTTGTAATATATTGTAATCTTGATATTTTATTAGTTTTAATAAGAACCGGCAGCTGCTTATCTCGGGACAGTAATAAATTGTACACACACACACACACCTATACACACATACCGACACACAGGTTCACACACACCTATACACACATACCGACACACAGGTTCACACACACCTATACACACATACCGACACACGGGTTCACACACACACGCACACAAGAACCTCAAGAAATTAGAGAAAGTGCAAAGGTTTGCAACAAGACTAGTCCCAGAGCTAAGGGGAATGTCCTACGAAGAAAGGTTAAGGGAAATCGGCCTGACGACACTGGAGGACAGGAGGGTTAGGGGAGACATGATAACGACATTCAAAATACTGCGAGGAATTGACAAGGTGGACAGAGACAGGATGTTCCAGAGATGGGACACAACAATAAGGGGTTATAATTGAAAGTTGAACACTCAGATGAGTCAAAGGGATGTTAGGAAGTATTTCTTTAGTCATAGAGTTGTCAGGAAGTGGGATAGTCTGGCAAGTGACATAGTGGAGGCAGGAACCATACATAGTTTTAAGACGAGGTTTGATAAAGCACATGGAGCAGGCAGAGAGAGGACCTAGTAGCGATCAGTGAAGAGGCGGGGCCAGGAGCTATGACTTGACCCCTGCAATCACAAATAGGCGAGTACAAACACACACACAGGAGCTATGAATCGACCCCTGCAACCACAATTAGGTGAGTACACATACACACACGCGCGAGCGCGCTCATGTAAAATATTAGCCTCATTATATTTATTAACCATTTTTTCTGACATTACTACCAGAACATTTACTGTTATAATATTTTGCTAAAAGCCATCAAATTTATCAGTTATCCTTACTTGGTAGGTAAGACACATAGGCAACAGTTAGAAAACTTTATTTCCGGAATGTTTCGCCTACACAGTAGGCTTCTTCAGTCGAGTACAGAAAGCAGGCCGGAGCAGTAGAGATGTGAAGACGATGTAATCAGTCCATCACCCTTGATTTAAAGTTGTCAGTCTTCACATCTCTACTGCTCCTGCCTACTTTCTGTACTCGACTGAAGAAGCCTACTGTGTAGGCGAAACGTTTCGGAAATAAAGTTGCCTAACTGTTGCCTTTGTGTCTTACCTACCAACCTGTCGGTATTGTATATCATTTTGATATCCTCACTTACTTCCTTATGCATCTGTTTACATGCATATTTCTCAGATAATAGTTGATGTACAAGATTTCTTGAACGGAGGAGAAGTCACCGTGAAGACGGTGGATGAAAGGGAAGTGGTTATTGAAGGTCACATTGAGAAGCAGGAAGGTAACACCAAGTCTTCCAAGCGCTTCTGTAAGCGATTTGTTCTTCCGGAAGACATAGAGGTGGAGTCTGTGACGTCTGTGGTGTCATCTGATGGTGTCCTCACTATTACAGCGCCAAGAAAAGTGAGCAACTCTCAGCCTATATCATGTTCAGAATAAACATTACTTCTAATTATGTTTTTTATGTGATATAAACATTCACCTGCATCTTGTACTTTACAGCCATCAACAGTACCAGTAACGGACGCTCCTAAAGCCGTTAGTATAGAGAAAACAGAAACCAAGAAACAAATTCAGACCACCGTCACAACGACTGAGGAACAAGACGTGAAGGAACCACAAGTCACAATTCAGCAAGTTCCACAAGTTACACAGGATGTTACCAGCCAGAAAGAAACTGAGCAGGAGAAAACCGTGACAACTGTGACTAAACAGGTGGAAACTGTGACAGACACCACCACCAGCGACACCGCCAGCAGGCCATTACCAATCGTTAAAAAAGGTTCCTTCTTCGATGATTCTTTCTTTGAAGATTCTCGTCAACTGTTCCAGACAGCTGTCAGACAGGTGTTAGAAAAGTCCAATGTGACATCAACTCAAGTCGACGACATCACCAACTACAGGAATCTCCGTCAACGAGACCTGAAGGAGGAGAACCAAGCTGTTACTGTCAATGAAGATCAGAAGACTCATAAGGTTGCTGTTATTCCCATATTAAATCATTCTATTTCATTGCAGTTCTGCTTTGTATGTATTTATCTTTACAGTAATATATTCATAATGCTAATGCAATATTTTTAAATACTAAGAAATGAGTGATGTTTGAATAAATTTAAATTGTATTAAATAATGAATAAGTGTTTGTATATTTCAGATAATAGTTGATGTACAAGATTTCTTGAACGGAGGAGAAGTCACCGTGAAGACGGTGGATGAGAGGGAAGTGGTTATTGAAGGTCACATTGAGAAGCAGGAAGGTAACACCAGGTCTTCCAAGCGCTTCTGTAAGCGATTTGTTCTTCCGGAAGACATAGAGGTGGAGTCTGTGACGTCTGTGGTGTCATCTGATGGTGTCCTCACTATTATAGCGCCAAGAAAAGTGAGCCAATATCTCCATTATATAAATACGAAATTTATATATTTCTAAATATGTAATTGCATTGTGTTTATTTTTTATGGAAAGTTATTTCGACCCTAATGCTGTTACATCCTTGTTCCACAGCCATCAACGAAGCAGATCGAAGGCAACATTGAGACTACACAAACTAAGAAAGTGGTGAAAACAACAACCATTACCACGATTGAAGGAGAGGACGATAGTGAACCTACTCCCGTCAAACCAAAGGAAGTCGTGAAAAAACCTGACGAACATATTGTAACCCAAAAAGTTGATAAAGATACCGTGTCTACTGTCAGTCAGCAGGATAAAACTGTGACAGACAGCACCACGACAGGTACTGTCACTAAGGTTGTAACCATCATCAAGAAAGGTTCCTTCTTCGAAGACTCTTTCTTTGAGGATTCTCGACAACTCTTCCAGACAGCTGTCAGGAAGGTCCTGGAGAAGTTCAATGAAACTTCTTCCCAAACTGACGACATCACCACCTACAGGAAACTGCGTCAGCGAGACCTGAAAGAGGAAAACCAAGCTGTAACTGTCCACGAGGACCAAACATCTCAAAAGGTTTGTATATTATATTACTATCCGTTTGGTCCACGTTCAAAATTGTATTATTAAAATAAGTATCACTAAAGACTATGGTTATCTTGAAACCTAGATACTTTATAATTTGTTTTATTGTTTTCTTTATGAACTATGTTTTCAAATTATCTTTAATTTTTGTTTTAACCATGTATCCATCCAAATTTATCACGATTTACAAGAGCTCAAGGACATTATATATATAAAGCATTTCCATGAATGTGTACTTAATTTACAGCATTATTTCCAGTCTCACTCTCATATTTCTCTACTCTAAATTGTTTTAACAAATCCAAATATTTCTCTATACGAATTAAATTTGTAAACAATGGAAAAATGCATTCTTTATAATGTACTTGTTACTCATTAATATCGTGATGGTATGGGGTAATTTGATATTCACTCTGGCTTCAGATGATAGTAGACGTGCAAGATTTTGTGAACGGAGGAGAAGTGACCGTGAGGACTGTGAACGAGAGGGAGATAGTGATTGAAGGTCACATAGAGAAGCAGGAGGGCAACACAAAGTCTTCCAAGCGCTTCTGCAAGCGTTTTGTTCTGGCAGAAGATATAGATGTAGAGTCTCTGACGACTGTGGTGTCAGCTGATGGTGTGCTCACTATTACAGCTCCAAGGAAAGTAAGTAATGCTCTTATTTAATGAAAAAATGTACATCATGTTTCTTTTCGGGTATACCTGTCTCGTTTTCCTGCTCTTTGTTAAATAAATATATTACAAATTATACTTCTGCTTAGTTAATCTATATATTTTATTAATTCACAGCCATCAACGAAGCAAATCGAGGGTGACACTGAGACAACACAAATTAAGAAAGTGGTGAAAACAACAACCATTACCACGACTGAAGGAGAGGAAGATAGTGAACCTGCTCCCGTCAAACCAAAGGAAGTTGTGAAAAAACCTGACGAACATATTGTAACCCAAAAAGTTGATAAAGAGACCGTGTCTACTGTCAGTCAACAGGATAAAACTGTGACAGACAGCACCACGACAGGTACTGTCACTAAGGTTGTAACCATCATCAAGAAAGGTTCCTTCTTCGAAGACTCTTTCTTTGAGGATTCTCGACAACTCTTCCAGACAGCTGTCAGGAAGGTCCTGGAGAAGTTCAATGAAACTTCTTCCCAAACTGACGACATCACCACCTACAGGAAACTGCGTCAGCGAGACCTGAGAGAGGAAAACCAAGCTGTAACTGTTGATGAGAACCAAACAACTCAAAAGGTTTGTAAGATAAAGTTATATACCTACACTTGTGAAAAAACAACAAATTTAACAAGATTTTAACGCTGTATATTATATTACTATTCTCTCTCTGAGCATAGTAATATTTTTGTAAATGCCGAAAAGCTTGGTATGTTTCTCATACAGTAAATCGTCTATTTATATGTAAAACAGCATCGCCACTCAAATCAATTACATCAAAACATTACGGTAGTTATGCAATGTGATTTCAGATGATAGTGGATGTACAAGATTTCGTGAATGGAGGAGAGGTGACAGTGAGGACAGTGAACGAGAGGGAGGTGATTATTGAAGGTCACATTGAGAAGCAGGAGGGTAACACCAAGTCTTCTAAACGCTTCTGTAAACGATTCGTTCTTTCAGAAGATATTGATGTGGAATCCCTGACGTGTGTGGTATCATCTGATGGAGTGCTTACCATCACAGCTCTGAGAAAGGCAAGCAACATTCCTTATTTATGGCACACATCCTTCATACCCATCCCGCCACCTCTCTATCATTCATTATTTTTACATACGTATGTGTGTGAGAAAAATCGCGAACAAGCGATACATGCAAAACAATTCCCCCGTGGTTGTCTTGCATCTTTATATATATATTGCATTTTCATTATATTTTACAGTCAGGAACAAAGCAGATTGAAGGAACAACTGAGACAACACAAACTAAGAAAGTAGTGAAAACAACCATTACTACAACGGAAGGACAGGACGTCGGCGAACCCGCTCCAGTCCGGCCCAAAGAAGTTGTGAAAAAGTCTGATGAAAATATTGTCAGTCAGAAAGTTGACAAAGAAAAAAGCGTTTCCACTGTGACCCAGCAGGTGAAAACTGTGACAGACAGCACCACCACGGGCGTCGTCACTAGGATTTTAACCATCATTAGGAAGGGTCTTTTCTTTACCGACTCGTTCTTTGAGGAGACTCGCAAACTTTTCCAGACAGCAGTGAAGCAGGTACTGGTGAAGTTCCACGAGACCTCGACTCAAACTGACGAGATCACCACCTACAGGAGTCTCCGGCAGCGTAACTTGAGCGAGGAAACCCAAGCAACTACCGTTCACGAAGACCAGCAGAATCATAAGGTTGGTGACACGATACACCAAGACTTACATGTATGTAGCTAATACAGAAATAAACTCAATATAAATTTTCATTATTACGATAATTATCTTTATGCAACCTCAAACATTCTTTTATAAAAATAAATGTGGAAAGTAACAATACAATGAAAACATATGAAACGTGAGATATAACATATTGTTAAACTATATATTTACAATAATAGTAACTATTAAATTAAATGAAGATATACATTTCTTTCTTTAGATAATATTAGATGTTCAAGATTTTGCGAATGGTGGAGAGGTAATCGTAAAGATAGTGAATGAAAAGGAGGTGGTTGTTGAGGGTCACATAGTGAAGCAGGAGGCCACCAAACGCTTCTGCAGAAGATTTGTTCTCCCTGAGGGTGCTGACGCTAAGTCTGTGTCTCCTGTGATGTCAGCTGATGGAGTACTCACTATCATAACTAAAAAGAAGGTAAATTATTTCAAGATACCGTAAGGACAAAATTAGTCCCAGACGTCATTGTACGTGCTGATTGTTTTGACAATTTCACAAAAATCCAAAAAATATTTAATAGTAAAATCATTGTTAAGAAAGACGTAGACCCAGTATATTGTGAGATATCATGGAGTTCCTGCTATTGTTTAGCCTACCAAGTGATTCCCTTTATTTAGTTAAGTAATACTATGAGATATTAACACGATGGTTGTCACAAATACAGTTAAATAATTCCTTAACTGATAACTTTTCGCCCAAGCACAGGTAAACCTGATAGACAAAGGTGAACATGAAAGTAGTGAGTAGCGGTGAGGTGAAGAGCAAGTCAGATCACACTGAGTCCCAAGTATCCAATTAATTTTCTCTCAAGAGGTTCACCTATATTTCAGAAAGTGTTGTTCTGATTGAATTTGTTGCAGATACTGATGAGTGCATATTTAAGGTATCTAATTGCCACTAACTTCGATAATGAGTAAAATGCCATTTCAGTTCAGCACTTGATTGTGGAAAATACAGTGTATTACACACGGATTGTTGAGGTTGTTCATTCTTCTGATGTCATCAGAATGGGCGGCCTTAGCAACGGCTGCACAATAAATCCCCACAACCACTTGATAAACTGAAATGGCGCAATAGCTACTAGCAAAGAAGCTGCCTTAAAGCTGCACTCGTCTGTATCTCCATCAATTTCAACCAAACGGCATTTTCTACAGCTTTTCTGAATCTCTTGCTGGAAAATTACTTGAACATTTGAGAGTGAACACAACCTGACGTGTATCCAACTTGCTCTTCACCTCATCGCTACACACTGCTTATATGTACACTGTCTCTTATCAGGTTTATCTGTTTGCAACTTGATAAAGCCCACTGTTGGCGAAAAGTCGTTATTAAATTAGTATTCCATTTAACTTTATTTGTGTCTACTATCTATTCAGCGTATTTGATGGCTGTTACTCACATTTTGCAGATTACAATCACGACGACAAAAAAGGAAACGAGCGAAAAGGAAGTCAGTGTAGAGAAGAAAACCACTAAGACAGTTGACCGCAGTACTTTCAACAAAGTTCTTACCATCACAGTAAAGGGAGCATTCTTCAGCGACACAATCTTCCAAGACATCCGCCAAGAACTTGACTCTTCCATCAAAACAGTTGTGGAGAAATTTAAGATAAAAACCACCAGCAGTGATCAGTTCACCGCCTACAGGAACTTCCGCAAGAGTAACCCCAAAAATGAAAATCAAGCGTTTGCTGTGAAGGACACTGAGGATGTGTGGAAGGTAAGAATGTAAATAACACTCCTGCTGCTGCAACACTTTGCATCCTACCACACAGTGGAAAAGAAAACTAGACAAAGTTTTGATCAGTCCTCCAACATTATGAAGTCACGAGTATTTCATAATGTTCATTCATGATCAAAACGATGTCTAATTTTCTTCAGTTTGAAGGTTAAGTTGTGAATTTGAATATATTTTTCTTCCTTATATTTATAATGTCATACAGAATTACAACAAAATAAAAAAATAAATAAAGCCTCGCAGGAACTCGTTAAACACAAACACATTCTGTTTAATATCTAGGCTGTCATCGATGTCTGCGACTTCGTCGGGGGTGTGAAGGTACAAATAATTGGAGGAAGTGAAATAAAGGTGGAGGGACGAGGCAACAGACAGGAAGGTGTATCAGTGGTCTCCTTCAGCTTCATGCGAGGCTTCATCCTGCCTGACGACGCTGACCTCGAGGCTGTCTCAGCTGTCATGTCCTCTGAGGGTATACTCACCATCATCGCACCCAAGATAAAATAAATTGTCCCACCATGATACATATTAATATTAACATCTTTTAAAATACTGAGATTTTTTATATCTGTTATGATCAATATATGATAAGATTATCGTCTAATAAGAACTGTTGAGATATTTATATTTTTCAATTTTTATTTTAGTGATTTTGCTCAGTAAAATTACATTAATGAGAAATGCGTGTGATATATATTAATAAATTTGTATACACAAACTATATATATATATATATATATATATATATATATATATATATATATATATATATGTCGTGCCGATTAGGTAAAACTGGTCAATTAGCAAGAACTCATCTAAAATTAAGTCCTTTCTAAAATTTTCTCTTATACGTTTAAAGATATATTTTTTTCATTTATGTTAATGTAAGAATTTATAATTTTGTACCAAGAGAAACTTTGAAAACCTACCTAACCTTATTACAACAACCGCAATTTAATTTAGCCTAACCCAACTAAATATATTTTAGATACGTTAACATTAATTTAATAATAAACAAACACAATGAAATATATTTTTTTCGTTATCTTCAGAATGATTTTGGCGAAATTATTGCATACACAAATTTTCACTTGTCTTATATGGCAAGGTGAGCGTTGATATTTAAGCCAAAATCGCAAGTTTTACCTAATCGGCACGACATATATATATATATATATATATATATATATATATATATATATATATATATATATATATATATATATATCTGTAATTGTCGTGTGGTTGTCAAAATTAATCACACATGTGTCTGAAGCTGTACGTGTGGCTGCAGAAACTGGAAGTTGTATATTCGGTAAGTTATATTTGGAAAAGACACATATTTTTTTTTATTATATTTACTTTACTATGTACTTGTAATCTCTTAATCTTTCCTGGTCAATTATTCCAATCTCAATGCTTAGATCGGGCATGTTGTTGCTGCTGTCTCTTGACTCTGTGACTTTGTGTGAACTGCAGTATATCAGAATAGCTGTAATGTTATTAAGATTATTGCTATTATTATTCTGGCTGGCGAAGAACAGTAAAAGATGAGTAGTTTGAGGTAATCAGTCCCGCAGCCTCAGTCTCCTTCAACTTGTCGTTTATTTTTTTTAAAACCATTTACAGCATTATTATTATTATTATTATTATTATTATTATTATTATTATTATTATTATTATTATTATTATTGTTGTTGTTGTTGTTGTTGTTGTTATGGGAAAACAACAGTCCCATAAAGGTCATACCTAGGGAATGAAAGAGAGTTTGGGTTGATCCTAAGTAAGGGAAAAGTAGCTCCAATTTCTCTGATGAAAATCCCTTCACCAGTACCAAGGCACCACCTGACTCTTGTGCTGTAACTGGCTCTGTCCTGCGTTGAAAGAACTGGCTCTGTCCTGCGTTGAAAGAACTGGCTCTGTCCTGCGTTGAAAGAACTGGCTCTGTCCTGCGTTGAAAGAACTGGCTCTGTCCTGCGTTGAAAGAACTGGCTGTCCTGCGTTGAAAGAACTGGCTGTCCTGCGTTGAAAGAACTGGCTCTGTCCTGCGTTGAAAGAACTGGCTCTGTCCTGCGTTGAAAGAACTGGCTCTGTCCTGCGTTGAAAGAACTGGCTCTGTCCTGCGTTGAAAGAACTGGCTCTGTCCTGCGTTGAAAGAACTGGCTCTGTCCTGCGTTGAAAGAACTGGCTCTGTCCTGCGTTGAAAGAACTGGCTCTGTCCTGCGTTGAAAGAGCTGGCTCTGTCCTGCGTTGAAAGAACTGGCTCTGTCCTGCGTTGAAAGAACTGGCTCTGTCCTGCGTTGAAAGAACTGGCTCTGTCCTGCGTTGAAAGAACTGGCTCTGTCCTGCGTTGAAAGAACTGGCTCTGTCCTGCGTTGAAAGAACTGGCTCTGTCCTGCGTTGAAAGAACTGGCTCTGTCCTGCGTTGAAAGAACTGGCTCTGTACTGCTGCGTTGAAAGAACTGGCTCTGTACTGCTGCGTTGAGACGACTACTTGGAGTATGCCGGGAGAGAGTTCCGGGGGTCAACGCCCCCCGCGGACCTGTCCATGACCAGGCCTCACTGGAAGACCTCTTTATGTAGATGTGTACTAAAGCAAAGAACAATTTGTATAATAGTACGGCAAAAAAAAAATCTGCTTTTTGAAGTAGAAAAATGTTTTAATTCTTGAAGGAATTATTCTTGTTTTGTAAACGAAAAAAAATGAGAATTAGCTGGTGTCTCTCTAGTGCTTGATTAAAGCATATTAATTGTTTTTTGTATTATATATACATAAAACAGGATTTTAATTTTGCTGCCGAGTGATCGCCCGTGAGGCTCACTTCTCGCTGCTTTTATTTTTTTCTTGTATTTTAATGTTGTCTGTGTTATGATGCAAAAAGTATATTGAAATGCATTGTGATATTTTGTAATGTACGCTGATGATAATGTGTTTGTACTAAGATAATGTGGATGGTTATGAAAGGTATGAGGTGGTTTAGGTATGGAAGGTGATGTGTAGCCTAGCGTGTTATATGTCAACAAGACAGACCCAGGGAGGTCTGAACCAGCTTACCCAGGGAGGTCTGAACCAGCTTACCCAGGGAGGTCTGAACCAGCTTACCCAGGGAGGTCTGAACCAGCTTACCCAGGGAGGTCTGAACCAGCTTACCCAGGGAGGTCTGAACCAGCTTACCCAGGGAGGTCTGAACCAGCTTACCAAGGGAGGTCTGAACCAGCTTACCCAGGGAGGTCTGAACCAGCTTACCCAGAGAGGTCTGAGTCAGCTTACCCAGGGAGGTCTGAGCCAGCTTACCCAGGGAGGTCTGAACCATCTTACCCAGGAAGGTCTGAGCCAGCTTACCCAGGGAGGTCTGAGCCAGCTTACCCAGGGAGGTCTGAGCCAGCTTACCCAGGGAGGTCTGAGCCAGCTTACCCAGGAAGTCTGAACCAGCTTACCCAGGGAGGTCTGAGTCAGCTTACCCAGGGAGGTCTGAGTCAGCTTACCCAGGGAGGTCTGAGTCAGCTTGCCCAGGGAGGTCTGAGTCAGCTTACCCAGGGAGGTCTGAGCCAGCTTACCCAGAAAGGTCTGAGCCAGCTTACCCAGGGAGGTCTGAGTCAGCTTACCCAGGGAGGTCTGAGTCAGCTTGCCCAGGGAGGTCTGAGTCAGCTTACCCAGGGAGGTCTGAGCCAGCTTACCCAGAAAGGTCTGAGCCAGCTTACCCAGGGAGGTCTGAGCCAGCTTACCCAGAAAGGTCTGAGCCAGCTTACCCAGGGAGGTTTGAGCCAGCTTACCCAGGGAGGTCTGAGCCAGCTTACCCAGGGAGGTCTGAGCCAGCTTACCCAGGGAGGTCTGAGCCAGCTTACCCAGGGAGGTCTGAGACAGCTTACCCAGGGAGGTCTGAGCCAGCTTAACCTGGGAGGTCTGAGCCAGCTTACCCAGGGAGGTTTGAGCCAGCTTACCCAGGGAGGTCTGAGCCAGCTTAACCTGGGAAGGTCTGAGCCAGCTTACCCAGGAAGGTTTGAGTCAGCTTACCCTGGGAGGTCTGAACCAGCTTACACAGGGAGGTCTGAGCCAGCTTACCCTGGGAGGTCTGAGCCAGCTTACCCAGGGAGGTCTGATCCAGCTTACCCAGGGAGGTCTGAGCCAGCTTAACCTGGGAGGTCTGAGCCAGCTTACCCAGGGAGGTTTGAGCCAGCTTACCCAGGGAGGTCTGAGCCAGCTTACCCAGGGAGGTCTGAGCCAGCTTACCCAGGAGGTCTGAGCCAGCTTACCCAGGAGGTCTGAGTCAGCTTACCCAGGGAGGTCTGAGTCAGCTTACCCAGGAGGTCTGAGCCAGCTTACCCAGGGAGGTCTGAGCCAGCTTACCCAGAAAGGTCTGAGCCAGCTTACCCAGGGAGGTCTGAGTCAGCTTACCCAGGGAGGTCTGAGTCAGCTTACCCAGGGAGATCTGAGTCAGCTTACCCAGGGAGGTCTGAGTCAGCTTACCCAGGGAGGTCTGAGTCAGCTTACCCAGGGAGGTCTGCGTCAGCTTACCCAGGGAGGTCTGAGCCAGCTTACCCAGGGAGGTCTGAGCCAGCTTACCCAGGGAGGTCTGAGCCAGCTTACCAGGGAGGTCTGAGCCAGCTTACCCACGGAGGTCTGAGCCAGCTTACCCAGGAAGGTCTGAGTCAGCTTACCCAGGGAGGTCTGAGTCAGCTTACCAGGGAGGTCTGAGCCAGCTTACCCACGGAGGTCTGAGCCAGCTTACACTCACATTCTATGGGGTGGCTCACATTTTAGATGGTACGCAACTACGCGGTTGAATGAGTGCTCTAGAAGTGTTCCTGGAAGTACGTAAGTTAATCTGGAATTGAATAGTAAGGGCCCTGGAAAAAGAGTAGGAAGTGTAGAGCAAGTTATGTCGATTTTGATATTTTTTATTTTTGAACTATGGGAAGAACTTGCTTTGTCAGAACTGGAAAGTTAATGTTTTGTGTTAAGAAACTATCGTATCATTTTAAGGTAAAAATGATAACTAATATTATATTTATGGTTCTGTATGTTTTATGTATTTATAGCGTTAAGGGACAGGGATAAAAAGAACCTAAGAGTTTAGGGAAAATCATAGATTCTTCAAACTCTTCGTTATTTGTAAAAGGGGGAGGGCAAGGGATGTGATGCTGAGTGCCAACCTATCCACTTGAGATTGCGATGTAGGGAAGGCGGTGCCTCTATATATATCGCTCCCTTGTTCTGCTATACATCGAGGGGTTATATGGTGGAGAGAACGAGACAAGGCTCAGCTACAGAGCTGGCTGGAGATGGATGCCTTACAAGATCTATCTATTTTAGTGGGTAAAGCCCCTTCTGATATGGGAGCTGTAGTGGACCACTTTATTGTAAGTGTACTTTACCAGTATAATTCTGTATTCCCCCTAGTTTTCATAGCTAGGTAATAAATCAATTTACTCTCTCATATAGTGTGTATCCTTGTTTTAGAACAGTATCCCCATGAATATGTGACTGATTCTTCATATTTACCAGAGTAGCCTTTTAGAGGTCATTACGAGAATTATGTTGTTCAGAATTTAAACGAGGCGATCAAGTAGGGTTTAGTTGCTACTACGTACCAATCGGGAGGTGAATATTGATCAAGAGCGTTTCACCAACATCAATGCATCCCTCTTCAAATGTACGTAAGCCTCAGATCATATCAGATCTGGTGCTTCCAAACTACATAATCCTGGTAACATTCTACTTGTTGGCTGATTTTGTTTAAAGCATATCAACTGTGCGTGGGTCATTAGGGCTGTATTTTACTTGTACGCCACTAGTCAAGAACATTAATCCACTCGATATATAAGTCCTTTCTAAAAAATTTCTCTTTTACGTTTCAAGATATATTTTTTTAATTTAAGTTAATGTAAAAATTAATAATTTTGTATCAAAAAAAAACTTAGAAAACTTACCTAACCTTATAACAAACGCAATTTAATTTAGCCTAATCCAACTAAATATATTTTAGATAAGTTTACAATAATTTAATAAACAAACATAATAAAATATATTTTTTTTCGTTAGGTTCAGAATGAGTTTTGCGAAATTATTGCATACACAAATTTTCGTTTGCCTTATTCGGCAAGAAAAACATTGCTATTTAAACCAAAATCTATATATATATATATATATATATATATATATATATATAATAGTATATATATATATATATATATATATATATATATATATATAATTTAAACTTATAAATTAATATAAATTATAAATCAATTACTGGGGACGCTTGAAGTTCCTAAACCTGTATTCCCTAGAACGCAGGCGGGAGAGATACACTATTATATACACTTGGAAAATCCTAGAGGGATTAGTACCAAACTTGCACACGAAAATAACTCCCTACGAAAGCAAGGGGTGCCACTAGCACGTTGAGAGACAACACATTAAGTGTCAGGGGCCCAAGACTGTTCAACTGCCTCCCAGTGTACGTAAGGGGAGATTACCAATAGACCCTTGGCTGTCTTCAAGCAGGCACTGGACAGGCATCTAAAGTCGGTACCTGACCAGCCAGGCTGTGGTTCGTACGTTGGACTGCGTGCGACCAGCAGTAATAGCCTGGTTGATCAGGCCCTGATCCACCATGAGACCTGATCACAGACCGGGCCGCGGGGGCGTTGACCCCTGGAACTCTCTCCAGGTAAACTCCAGGCAAGATAACAATAGTTATATAATAATAGTCTTTAATGATAATGTGGTAGTTGAGTCTTATTTAAGTCTGTCACAAACAACTTTCTAATGATGACCGGGATTGTCTGGCAAAATAAAGGTGCTAATGGGACATCTGTACTAACAAAATTATATTCT
The DNA here is from genome assembly GCA_009830355.1 of Cherax destructor. NCBI lineage: Eukaryota > Metazoa > Arthropoda > Malacostraca > Decapoda > Parastacidae > Cherax > Cherax destructor. The sequence goes on along the minus strand of WNWK01010133.1, from coordinate 19,121 downwards.
TTAAGTTACCAAACCTTAAGAAGGTAAGAGAAACATGAAAGTTAAGTGATTATAGAGAGAAGTGAGCGTCTGTGCACTAGAAGCCGGATAGTTGGATTAACTATTGTATGGTGGTCATTGATGCTGCATATCACCTATATACAACTATAACACTCAAAATTACTGTAATTCTAAAAATATGAATAAAAATAAAATGTTAGTCCATAAACATTGAAATATACATTTATCTGAGTATGTATATACACCGCGGCTCTCAATACCTATACTCAGAGACATATCAATATGGATTCAATGTTAGGTTAGGTAGGTACGTCAGGTAACATGATGTTTCCTGACGCGGGTCTTAGTCACATGATGACCCACAGCTGGAGGTTTTGGTCATCTGACTGAGGCCTTCCCCTTTGTATACAATGCTTTTATATTATAATATTTATATACAATTTTGCCACAAGCATCGCTTTTTTGTAAGTGTATTGATGACCACATGTTGTTTTCATAAGTTTATATATAAAATATGTAATTTGTACTAATTTTAAGAGAATATCAATGTTTCGTAAAACACAACTGTGTTTAAAAAATAATTATTACAGATACCAAACCATTGATTATGTTACTTTCTTGAGGTTAGGCCTACTTCATTTAGTTATTTAATATCGGCTCGAGTTTCTCAATTTAGTGAACTTATTTGGCCAATTATCAACTATTATGAAACCTTTTTAATTACTCTTCCCAAACCCAACAAATTAGTCCGCAATAATTTCTTTAAAAACAAGTCGATACAGAAGGGATTACACGTCTAGTTAGTTTAATATGTTTATTATGCACCCCATACCAATCCTGTGGGCGGTAGTCAAAAGATTACAGAGGTACATAATTGGTCCATTGACTGGTCTAGTCATACAATATTCATGAGAGGTCTTAAGATGATTTTCATAGCCAAAAATGGAGCGTCCTACTGGGGCATAAAGAAAAAAAGAGGTCTCGGTCTTTCCTGCTTCCGCATTCCATATATCTTTCCTCAGAAAAAAAAGTTATGGAAAAAACTGAGGAAGAGTATTTGAAAATGGTTGAAAACAGATCAAGTAAGCAAGAAGGGTATGGCAATGAGCCATGTATACCAAGGTTCTATTGCTGGCACTTGACTCACCACCACCTCCACCCTCAATAACCCTACCACCTCACCACCACCCTCAATAACCCTACCACCTCACCTCCACCCTCAATAACCCTACCACCTCACCTCCACCCTCAATAACCCTACCACCTTACCTCCACCCTCAATAACCCTACCACCTCACCTCCACCCTCAATAACCCTACCACCTCACCTCCACCCTCAATAACCCTACCACCTCACCTCCACCCTCAATAACCCTACCACCTCACCTCCACCCTCAATAACCCTACCACCTCACCTCCACCCTCAATAACCCTACCACCTCACCTCCACCCTCAATAACCCTACCACCTCACCTCCACCCTCAATAACCCTACCACCTCACCTCCACCCTCAATAACCCTACCACCTCACCTCCACCCTCAATAACCCTACCACCTCACCTCCACCCTCAATAACCCTACCACCTCACCACCACCCTCAATAACCCTACCACCTCACCACCACCCTCAATAACCCTACCACCTCACCACCACCCTCAATAACCCTACCACCTCACCACCACCCTCAATAACCCTACCACCTCACCACCACCCTCAATAACCCTACCACCTCACCACCACCCTCAATAACCCTACCACCTCACCTCCACCCTCAATAACCCTACCACCTCACCACCACCCTATACAACCCTACCACCTCACCTCCACCCTCAATAACCCTGCCACCTCACCACCACCCTATACAACCCCACCGCCGTTTCCCATCACCCTCTATAACCCCACCGCCTTCACTGTCACTACCCCATCTTCCTTTTTATTATAATAATAATAATCCTCCCCATCACCTTCACCATCACCACCAGCTCATCATCCTTTACAACCCCACCGTCCCAACCCCATCACCAACACCACCCATTACCCTCTACAACCCCACCATAACCCTTTGTAACCCCACCGCCTCCCCATCACCTTCACCATCGCCACCATATCTTTTACAACCCCACCACCTTATCACCACCACCTCATCACCACCATCCCATCACCCTCTACAACCCCACCATCACCCTCTACAATCCCACCGTCTCCCCACCATCCATCACCCTCTACAACCCCACCGTCTCCACACCATCACCCTTTACAACTCCACCGTCTCCCCACCATCACCCTCTACACCTCACCGCATCCCTACCATCACTCTCTACAACCCCACCGTCTCCCCACCATCCATCACCCTCTACAACCCCACCGTCTCCCCACCATCACCCTCTACAACCTCACCGCCTCCCTACCATCACCCTCTACATCCCCACCGTCTCCCTACCATCCATCACTATCGCCCTCTACAACCCAACCGTCTCCCCACCATCCATCACCCTCTACAACCCCACCGTTTCCCAACCATCACTCTACAACGCCTCCCCACCATCACTCTACAACCCCACCGCCTCCCCACCATCACTCTACAACCCCTCCGCCTCCCCATCATCACTCTACAACCCCCCGCCTCCCCACCATCACTCTACAACCCTTCCGCCTCCCCACCATCACTCTACAACCCCACCATTGTCACCCACCACCCTCTCATCACAAACCTGAACACACATTAGCACTCTTTATAGACTGCGCCACTCCTCTCAGTATTTCCTGGTTCTGTTGATGGTGTTGAAAGATTAAAATACCATTATTGTCATCCTAAATTGTGATAATTGTACTTTTCCTTAAGAGAAATGACCCGCAGACATAATTTCGATCATTCAGATGAATGGAGGAACACTCCATACACTTTATGTGAAGTAAATACCAGCATAAGGGAAAGTAGTGGAGGGAAACTCCATTAATAGTGAGAGGAGCGACACAATATATAACCCATGGCTAGGCAGTCAGTTACTCCAGTGGAATGTTAGTTATAATAGGTGGGTGCCGGAAAACAGAGCTCACCCAGTGGAGTGTTGGCCAAATGGAGGAACCAGGAACTAGAGCTCACCCACAAGGAATGCTGGCTAAGAGGTGAGACCATAAGATATAGCTTTTCCACGGGAATCTTGATTAAGACGTGGGAGCCGGAAACTAGAGCTCACCCACAGGAATGTTGACAACAATGCGGGTCTAGGAGCTAGAGCTCATCCATGGGCAACACTAAAAGGTAAGTACATTCGGCGATAAGTCTAGAAAAATAACTTATAAGTTCCATTATATGTTTTCCAAGTGAACGTATCATGCGAGTGTATGTCTTTGCAGTATTAACTTACATAATAAAAACCTGTCTACCCTATAGTAATGTTTGGTGCTTTAAAAATATATATTCCACGTCGTCAGTTAATGCGTTGTATAGGCCTATGAACTTAAACATAATCTCTTGATCAACCACAATTGTAAAATAATTTAATATTAAATCTTCTTAATCACCTTTCCGTAGACTTTCAAGTGTTTAATTTCGTATTAGAACTTTGAGAACTTCAGGTCTAGGAATTTCCATATCTGGCTTGTTTACACAACCACATTAAGTAATTTCTTGTGATTATAACCAATTAATTTTATATTTCACTCTACATAGGCCTAATGTATGTTATTGTCATATTTTTTTCTAAGTCGGTCCTGGTACTCTTATTGAAGTAAAAGTAGAATTGTCTTAATAGCTGGTCGAGTCCTCCCTCGCTCCGTGTACCTGTGTTGTTCACATGAAATACTCTGTATGATGCTTGTGTACACGTCTGATTCCCGTATCTTCACTGTTAATTATTTGTATCTTCATCTGTTTTGCTTTACTTGAAATGAATTATATTATTATTGTTATGGGAAGCAATAAACCTGCAGGGGGTTACGCATCGCCTGGTGAAGCGGAGGTAGTCACGTTCTATCAGAAAAAACATCCATTTCCTTGGATCAAGAGGTCCTTATTGGCGTCAAGGCACATTTATTGAGGGGAGGTCCAGGCCCAATGGAAACGTCATCATAATATTGTAAATGCGGGGTTTGTGGTGCTTTATTCCAGCCATGTAACTT